>JAJONR010009691.1:0-30392 GCA_029582245.1 Solanum etuberosum
TATATATATATAGTATATACAATTATCCATAAACAAATATAATTCATTTCTCTTCTCTCTCTCTGCCCACTCTAAAATCTATCGATGAAAAATAAATATATATTGCTTCAAAAAATTACATATTCCCTTGAAATAAAACACTCACTTTCTAAAAGGATAATACACTCTCTTTCTAAACAATTAAGTATTTTTTATTTAAATTTTTTTAAATCAATTTAATCAAATATTAATATAATTTTTTTTTTCCGGATAAATAAGACTGTGACGCCTAAAGGTGAACTGTTTGAGCACGAGGACTTCACGTGAAGGACAGGCGCTGAGTTTTTGTTTAATACAAAGCTCATAAAATAGACTCTTTTTTGTCTTCACATATCACAAATCACAATCCATTTATCAAAATTATTTTGGATTGTGCTTTTTCCTAGAATTATCAATGAGTGTTTTTTTTTCTTTTGGGTTTCCACCCGGTGTCCGGAGCCCATATTAAAATTTCGATTAAATTCGAATCGCGCACTGCAGGGCCCATTCGGGAGTGGCGCTCCCAACAAAATTTTCTCCATATCCAGAGCTCAAACCCGAGACCTCTGGTTAAGGATGAAGCGCTCCCACCAGTGCACCACAACCCATGTTGATTTATCAATGAGTTGTAATGTGCTTGTTACTACTAATATTCAAGTAAATAATGTTTGAATTGAAGAGGACTAATTGCATATTTACAAATGTTGTATTAAATTTTTAATGTTTTTCTTTATTTTATTAAGAAGAAAATTTGATCAAGCTGGCCCCAACTTATTTTGGTTCCACAATTGTGTGAAAGTAGGAACTTAGGGAAAATGAAGATAAAAGAGAAATAGAGAGGAGCCGAATTCAACCGAATTGAAGTAATCTAAAAAGTGAGTTGAGACGATCTAATGTACACCCTCGATTTGATCTGTTACTAGTGGTAGGTTTGCAATAAAAGTACAACAATATTTGCGACTTTCAAATTTTGAATCCATCAGAACTAGCAAGGGACCAAGGTTAAATGAATACCTAAAATTCTATGTTAGCAATGTATTAGGCTAATCTTGTAATGCACTCATTCCGGACAACTTGACTTCAGATCAAGACTCCTTACAACTAACACCAATAACAACACTTAGCAGTCGGGTCGATTGAAAAAGGCAAGCCAAGAGTTTCTTCTCTACAAAACCACCATGTAACACAAAGTCCCAATTTACCTATTCATGGTTAGATGTCAAAGCAATTCACTTGCAAACTAATCCATTTCATTTCCATGGAATCTTGAATAGTGCTTGGTAGATTAACCAAGTACAATGAGAATTACTATATATAACATGGCTTTAGAATCTCAAATACCCATCTTGTGGCTGAACTATAATTTGGTTTATCCTAAATATATGGATATTTCTTGATTTGACTAAAAGAAAAAGACCAAAAAGATTTAGGCTCACTTTGTTGACAACTTGACAATAGACAAACATGCCTACTGCTAATAGAAAAGAATCAAGCAGGGGCAACAACAAACTAATTTATCTTCCATACAGACAACACAAGAAGATAAACAAAACTCTGAGAAAAGACACCTCCTTGATGCAAATACGCGTATTTTTCATGTTAAAATCGCCAACATTTTAGGTCTGGACAGAGGTTTACTAAAAAAAAACCAGCAGCATTGAGCAAAAAGGGTTATATATACCATGCAAGGAAGCTGAACATCTCATCCCTTGCACCCTGCAGGAACAACTCAACCCTTTTTGAAGTAGTTATCCAACAAAAACTGCAATGGAATTCGATCTGTTATACAAGACCTATATTCTCATTAGCGTGCAGCCAAGGACCGTTCCTCTACACCTTGTCATTGGAGCAACTTGACGCCACACTTGCCTCTCATTTCCGAGTGTCAGGACATCAACATCAGACAGCAATTTAATGTCCCAATTCCAGCGCTCGGGTCCAATAACCCCTCCAACAATATAGATATCATCTCCCAGACCTATCATTGCAAACCCAATTCTTCTACGGAACTCAGATGCTGAAACTACCATCTTCCTTGTTTCTCTTTCCTGCCTGTATATGAGCCAATGACTCAATACATAAAGCTCTCCCCTAACAACAGCCATGGGACCTTGGAGCCAACCGTACTCATGCACAGTCCAACCCTGCTTCACATTTTCCAAAACCTGAACAGTTGACAAACCTTTGTGCAATACATGAACTTTACCACCAATAACCACTCCTGAACAGGCAGAGTTGTGTGTGTGATGAAGATCAGGGATCGGATCCCAAACATTCTTCTCAGGATCATAGATTTCTGCTTTACATATTGATTTTCTGCAGTTAGTGAAACCCCCTGCAACAACTATCTTCCCATCAAACACACAACAAGCGAACATGGCCCGAGGCACAATCATAGACGCACACAGACTCCATTCTCGGATTACCGGGTCATATGACCAGACCTCATCAGTGGCAAAACTTCCATCTTGGTCACCAGTCAATGGATCCACAGCATCACTACCACCACCTAGAACAAAGAGTTTTCCAGCAGTAGATACCACACCAAAGTGTGCAAGATGTCTGATGTTTGATGGAAGAACAGGGAGAGTAATCCAAAGATCACGCATAGGATCATAAAGCTGCCATAAATTATCAGGATCAAAGGCACAGATGCATAAAAATTCTTCAGATGAATTGACCTCCTGTCTTGCCTTAAATAGTTCACCACTTCGAATAGCAGCTTGCCAGGAATGGGAAACAAGTTCTAACTTTGGATGAAGATAAAACGGAACCCGTGCAAGACACCTGAGAGCAACAGCATCAGGAAGCCCTTCAATGAGTACAGACATTACTATCAAGCTTGCATCTACCCCAATAATACTGAACTGACTGATAAATCTTGTTTAAAAGTCAACCTGAAAAAAACTTGACAAATTAATGTAGAGATCTAGAACAGACATTATAACCCATACATCTACTAGAATAAAGAGCAGCATATAACAGGATGATTTCAACTTCTTTGTACTGAATATGATAAAATGCCAAACATCTTAGTCCACAGATCCCGTGATCAGAGCTCTGTCTGCATTCTAAATGCCCTTCCCTTCCCAATCTTCATGCATATTTGGACATGTAAGGAAAAGACAAAAGGTCACTTCTCTCCAGACAATAGAAAGGAGAGAAAAAAAAAGGACCTTTTGTAGCAAGAACTAACATGTTTATCAAATGCAAATGCACTCACGTCCCCTTCATTAGTGATTCAATTTTTGATATCCTCATCAAACACTTTAAGCTTATTGGAAATGCTAATGCATGGAAATGACGCAACAATCTTTCTATTTCATTTGGAAAAGTTGAATTAAAAGACCACCCAACAGGATAACTAGAAGATTTTCCCCTACATTTCTCAATGCATAAAATATTTACAATGCCATAAAGATGCCCATCCTACAAAAGCATACAACTGTATTTTAGAGAAACTTACAAGCAGCTAGATAAACATATCTAGATATGTGTGCCAACCTGATCTCTCAAAATGATGTGGAACCTAGAGATATCATGGAGATCTACAAACTCTGGCTGTATCTCATCCAGAGTGGAGATAGCACTAGTAGTTTCTTAGAAAAGGGTGAAAAAGGCAGGAAATTTCAAGGAAAACTAGGGAACAACCATAGAAGAGGGGGGAAAACAGTTGAAGTAGAACAATATGGCTACCACTATCCTAAAGTAATATTTTATTCAATTTGTCTTCTTGTCAATATGTTCAGTCTGAAAGCAGCTAAAATGTTACCAATCACTGTAGTTAAATACCTGGGCAAACCGTTTCCCTGTAATATCTTCTCAGCTACTTTCTGAATAAATCGAAATAAAAATGTTAAGCAGAAACTAGAAAGACAATCCAGCAATTAACTCAGTTCGTGACATCACCAACAGATGTGAGCACTCTCCCTCTTGCTTCTATTTGATTTCACTTCTCTGTAAACAGGAAGTGCAGTACCATGCAAATTAATCCTCCACCGCTCCACGAGATTCACCAACCTAGATTATCATTTGGGGCGATTAAGCAAACAAACGTACAATGAAGATATTATATTTAAGGTACTTAAATATAAAGATTAAGTGTAGGAGGATGTGAAAGAAGTATAAAGATGTCCTATTAAAGCTGAAATGACATAAAATTGTAGTAGTATTTTGACTTTATTGCTTTCCCTTCAGAGAAAGAATTCACCCATTTGGGACAGACCAGATTGGAATGTTGGCCAAAGAATTGGAAGAAGGGTTTTATTTTTCAATAGTACACATATCTACTTAGAGATTCCCCCTGCTAGTGGATAAATATAAGACAGAGAAACTGACAGCAAGAAAGAAAGAGATCACCAAGACATGGAGTATAAAGTTAACTAAGTATAAAAACAACACCAGTTTTTTGGTTCTTATAATGGTGGAACCAAGTTTGTCCCAATGTTACAGCCCCCAATGGCTGGCCTAACAGCTGAGCCGTCGGTGTAATAATCTTGGAAAGCAGGGATTTTGGAAGTGGTGACACTAGGTGGATTCTTCCTATCTAACCCTTGGTGCAGAGTTAACTTATACTTGTATTGGTGGGAGGTAGCACAAAACTTGTGAATAAGTCGCGGTGCGTGCAAGCTTGGGCTAAACACTACAGTAATAAAACAAAAGGAATTCTCTCTACATTATTACAAGCAGCATTTGCCCCAACCCTAATATAAACAAGGTACCAAAGTAGCATTGAGGGAATTTATCCATTTCTACTTATAAAAGAGCATTATAAGTGGCTAAAGAGTATTACAGTAGTCCTTTACCTCCCTAAACCATGGAAAAATTTAAATGAGAGAGATTTAGGCCTTAAATAGTTCCACGGAAATTAAGTGTGAGAGACTCAGGTCAAAAGTCATGTTATATACAATATTAAAAGTAGTGATTGATAATTCAAATTTTATCTTATGACAACAAAAATCCTCAACCTTACCATTTTGGGACTTAATGTTTGTTCTGATTGGAAGAAGGAAAGGGCAGGTACAGATAAAGCAAATAGAGCACAGCAGAAAGTGGAATGACAAATAAAAGAGAACAGATAAAAAGAATGCTAAGAGCTCATTTTAAATGCACAAAGAAAGCAAAGTAAGAAAATGATTGGTGATGGTAACCTTGAGGAATAAGCACAAAATGAAACAATTATCACAAGCATATGGGGCAATCTGGAGGTACAGTGAAACAAATTCTCTCTGTCAATCAAGCTTCAGCGATTGGTTAGAGAATACTTAAGAACTGACCAGAAAACAAAAGGATTTGATGCTTGACTGCCTAAAAGCAAGAAATCTCGCTACGGATAAAAGTGCCCAATGAAATCCAGAGCAGACATTAACAGTAGTTTAAATTACAACTAGGAGGTAAAAGGACAGAAGGTTAATAAATGGCTTGCACTACTGATGATATAGGCAGTACGAGCAGTTTCCTTCCACAATCACTTTCAGGATTATGCAATTTATATTGCACAAACATCAGCATTTCAAAGCCAAGCAGATCGGAAAATCAACTTAGTTTGCAAGCAAAAACTAAAATAAGATTCCCGGTTATAAAACAGAAGATATTAATATTAAAGAACAATAACAAGCTTGATCTTAATTTAACTCATTTATTGAGACCCTACTCATGAATTTCACTTATGTGAGGTTCTTATCGTCAATCCTAATTCCTAAGTTTGAAACAGAGGGGGGCTGCAGGTAGGTTGATAGGCAATGTAAAGATAGCAAAAGAATGATAATTGGAGAAATGTGAATGGTGAGGTGGATGTGACTGTACAAGATGATAAACGATTACATCCGTTAGAATGTGCAAGTAGCACAAATAAAAGGATAAATTGAGAGGAGGTCGCTTGAAATGATTTGGTCATGTTATAGACTTCCAAACGCACCTATTTATAGGTGTCACTATGATAACTGAATGTGTCAAAAGGGCGAGGTGGATGTAAAATCACATGGAGAGAAGTAATCTAAAAAATTGACAATATTTCATACTTCCTCCATTTCATTTTATATTTCTTAGTTTGATTGTTTGACTAGGTACGAAGTCTACATTTTTTTGAGAATGGTGACATTGAATACGAAGTTTAAGACATAAAGAGAACTTTTGAATCTTGCGGTCATAAAGTAAAGGGGTATTTAACATACCAAAAATATCTTTCGAATTTTGTAATCTTAAACATGTCAAGTCATACTTAAAAGGGAGTGTCATTGTCATTAAGGTAAAATGAGATGTTAAAAATAAAGCTTACAATATATAGAAGAGTGGCATTTTTTGAAACAAAATAAAAAGGTAAGTATGACATAAAAATTGATACGAAGTTAGTAAGAAGAACAGACACACACAAAAAAAAAACAAGAATCTATTATGCCAATACCCACTAATAGGCTGTCATTGTACACTTACATTATGTTCAGTGTTGTGCCCTTTTACTTTGGTTAAAGTTTTAAGTGTTGGCATACAAATAATTGTGAGATTTGGATAAATTCTAGTTGCATTTGTCTCACTAAAAGTTTGAGCACTTAAATGAAAATAAGCCCAAACGAAATGACAGAGATCATTTAGCCAACCTTAACTAGTTAGAATTGAGGCATAGTTGTTGTTGTTGTCTTGAGACCTGTAGCTAAGTTCTTTAGCCGCAATAGTAGAGTAGTACTATATAGTTGCGCCAATATAGTAATTGGACATAAATCTCATACCATGATGAGAAAAGTCTTACAAGTGTCTACATTGTTAAGTTGCTACAACTATAGATGTGTTTGTTCATTTCGAAGTGGAAATCAAAATCCAATTCTTTGACCAATCCAGTTAAACATCTTTTATAAACTACATTTTTTAAAAGAGTGATTTTATTAAAGTATACTAAAAAGACACTAAGATGCAAAAGATTTCATACATGGTTGAATCTATAGATTAACAACAAAGCACTGAAGATCAAATTGATTCGTCCATCATAAACAAGAGTGATTTTCACATATGAACTATCATAATAAAAAGCAGAAAAGGTAAATAGAAACACTCTAAACACACAAAAACAGCCAAATCTTAACAAGACAAATCAAATGATGGCAGCTGAAAAAGTACATAAACATAATCACCCAATTATAACCCAAATCCCTAACATAAAGAAAGAAGTATAAAACAGCAAAAACAGAAACTTGGGTGTTTCAAGAATTGGGAAAATGGGCAATCTTGAAAAAGAATAATAAAACAGGAATAACTAAACTTGGGTGTTTCAAGAATTGGGGAATCTTGAAACTCTTGTACAAATTCCAAGAAATAAGTGGAAAGCAAACCCGATTCCCAACTGATTCAGATGAAATTGAAAATGGATAATCATTAATACCTTAACCCGAAAACCCTGCAGCCTTCAACAAGTATAGCTGAAACAAGATATGCAGGATGCCCATTTTTGGTGTGATTACAAATGAGGAAGGAATAATCAAAATACCAGATTTACCATAAACAATTTGAGAAGTGTTTTTAGAATCATTAGAAAAGAGTGTTTTTGGAAAGTAACATGCGTTTACCCTACCAAATTAAAATTAAAACAAGAAAGAATTGATTTGGCATATTCCTATTACATCATTTGGTTCGGTTTTCTATTCTTTGCTCCAAAAGGATAATTTCATTTCTACTTGTTCAATTTACGTGACATATTTTTTGTCCAAGCATGAGACAAAAAGAATGATCTATTTTTGATAAATATTTAATAACACTATTAATATTTTATTTATTTAGGTGTATTTTTTTATTTAAAAATTTATGTATTTTAAGGATATTTTTAAAACATTACAAACTATTCTCATATTTCTTAAACTTCATGTCTAATCAAACATAAATTGTGTGAGACAAAGGGAATACTATTTCAAGCTCTCATTCTGTCATAAATTATGACTTAAAAATGTAAGTTATTATTAAAATTATAGTTTTTGAATTTTAAAGTTGTGTTTAGAAAAAAAATAATCAAAGTTTTTGTGAAGATTTTCAATTTTTGATTAAATTTTATGACTAAACTGATATTTAAAGATAATTTTTTAAAATTTATTTCAAAATTTATGACTAAAACGCGAGCTAACTTTTTTCACATAAAAATTATTAACTCGAAAATAAAATTTGGAATTCATATTTTACTTAACACTTCAAATTGCTCATTTCGTTTATAAACAATTTGATTGGTCATGAAAATTTGGGAACTTTATAGGAAATTCACTCTCGTTTATGCTGTAAAAAGTTTATTTGAAAAAAAAAACACATTATTTTCATTAAAACTGCATAAAGATCCTTAATAGCAAGATAAATAAATAAAATACTATCCAAAAATTGAGAAGTTATTTTTTGTTATCTGAAGTATATGTTTTTTAATTTTCTGCAATACTATTTTAATTTAATCAATCTAATATTCTTGGCATATAGACAATTTCCATTTAAAGAAACACACAACCAACTTATGAATTTTCATTATTTTGTTTTTCAACTTTATGTGGAAACAATTGTTAATTACATTTGCTTGGTCAAATGATTGGATCTCTAAAACGATAATAATGCCACAATTTGATCCGTTTTATGCACAAACACACACACATTATATTCACATTAGAACACCGATAGAGTCAAAATATTTACTAAAGATTCGAAATATAAAAACGTTCAAATTTCAATATCTATCATACATATATAAAAAAATAACTTTAATTATAAATCTTTGTTAAATTGTTTGCGTAAGAGTTAAGGTATAGGAGTATTACTTTTTATAACTAGACTAGATATAGCTAAAAATACAGGAGACCTTCTGCCTAGCTAATGAGAAAGGTAAAATTGAATACTCCTCCGTCCACTTTTAATTGTCATGGTTCTTTTTTAGAATCAAACTATAAGAACTTTGACTAACATTTTACGGTGTATTTTTTCATCACATTGATATGAAAAATATTGCAATTTATAGTACTATTCGTATAGGTTTTGAATATCTAATTTTTTTTTAAAAATATTTAACTTTGAAAATTAGTCAAATTAACTTTTGAAAAGTGAAATATAATTAAAAATGAAGGGAGGCAGTATTAAACAGAAATATAAAAGAAAAACCAAAAACGGAAAGTTGATTGAACTTTTGAACTTTTTATTTTCCTTGTTAGAGTGGTATTTTACTATTTTATGACTGAAAGCATGGTGAGTTTCACAAGTTAAGAGTTACGCCGACCACCTTTTTTTCTTTTTCTATAGCAATAAGCTTGACATTTTCGTTATTTCGTATGCGTTTGATCATAAAATTTAAAATAAAAGTTTGTTTATGAATTGTGAGTAAAATTTTAAATTATGATTTGACATTTTAAATTGTATAATTTTTGTTTGCACGATTCAAGTTATAATTCATTTTCAATGCCATCGGCCTATCTTTTATTATTGGGTAATTTGTGACTTACAAATTATCCTACGCAAATCACGAAGAAGGTGCTTCGGTCTATTTTTTTTATTTTTTTTAATGATATTAATCTTTTGGATTTTGAATTTGGATTAGGGGTGTGTTTGGTATGAAGGAAAATGTTTTCCTAGAAAATGAGTACATTTTTTACTTATTTTTTCAAGTTTGGTTGGTGAGTGGAAAATATTTTCCGGATTTTTTTTTTTAGTGTTTGATTTATGAATAAATTTTTGAATTGAAATTGAAAATATTTTTTAAAAATTAAATTAATTTTTTTTTTGGGGTGGGGGTGGGGCTGGCGTTTTTGGAGGGGGGTCGCGGGTAGGGGTTGGGTGATAATCTCAAAAATCCTTCCTACCAAACACACCCTAGGTGCTTGTTGTCTCTGCTTTTACTTCTTAGCTTGTTTAATTTATAGTCTTCATTTTGATAATCTCAAAAATCTATTCAATTTTCAGAATTACTTGTCTTGAGTTCTTTAATTATTATTATTATTTTTAGTTTGACGCTTCCAACAAGATTTTCTTCATATTTAGGACTCGAATCTGAGACCTCTAGTCAAAGTTGAAGCAGTCTCATCATTGCACCATAACCTAGTTAATTCAATTACCAACACGATATCCGAGTAAATCACAACTCTTTAGTATTTTGCAAAAAAAAAAAAAAAAACCAGATCATTATATTCCTTGAAAAATGACTAAATTCTTAGATAATGCATACAATTTTTTTTGAGGAAATTACATATATATAAAACTTGATTATACATACAATTTTCCTTCTTTCTTTAGAGAGTGTATATAATTGATTTGGTAGTTTTATCTTGAAATATAGTCAATCTAATATGTATTTGAAAGTATATTATTGTCATACCTTCAAATTAATAAATAGATAAAAATCGAAGCGATGAAAAACTTATTTAATTGATTTGATTTTCTAGAAAAAAAATTATTCGAATTGAACCATGAACCCTGACTCTATTGTTTGAAAGATACAAAGAATCAAACCACAAAGCATGTGTGTAATATATATACTTGTACCGTTTGTACATTGAATCAGTATGTTGAGAGTTTGAGTCACATTGAAAGGTAAGTGAGAACATTATTGATCCTTTTGACTTTTGACACGCGCTTTTGAGTTTAGATGGTGTTGAACAGTGAGAAAGAGGGTATAACAAGGGTAAATAAAAGAGAGTAATATGGGAGCTTCAATGAGTATCCTCTTGATGAATCCTCAGTTTGTGAAGTTCTTGATCCCTCTCCTGCATATATGTTATAATTTCTCATGACCATTATAAAATTAGTGCATAAAAAGAAAATGAACAATGTGGAATAATTTAAGAGATATTAGTATTTGTACCTAAAGGAGTGGATGAAGAGAGTGGAGAGCCAGCTGGGGAAGTAGCTGAAATGTTTATATTTACATTAAAACATGTTACACAATGATTGTCGTTGAAATGAAAACGAACATTTTAAATGACTTACACAAGCATATCAGAGGTGTATTTAAGTTTAGTCAGTCAAGTAGAGAGGTGCTTTTAAAACTGTCAATAATTCGGAAACGAAACTAATAATGTGCATCAAGTTCATAAATGTTTTCAATACCCTTCTCTATTAATATGTCGTTGTTATAGTTTACACTCTCATGTTCATCTAAAATCACTTGGATTATAGAAAAGACAAGTACATAGGGTACTATAACATCCATATACAAAATGGAAGAAAGAATTGATAAACTTAGGCGTACCTTGACATAGTGTAAGAGAGGGAGTGATATGAACATTACAAGCTTTAGGAAGAGCCATAGCCAGTGTCTGATTGACATTAACACCACTAAAAACATGACACACGCATCGCGGTCGCGTCTTCACTATAGTAGCAAGCTGTGTGCAGCAACCTGACGATGGAGTTGTATCATTTCCTTGTATGTATTGTAAGCAAGATGCTAAACCAACGATAACTTGTTGGCAATCTTCTGATTGAGAACTCACATGTAGAAATAATGAAAGAAGTATTGCTAGTGCTGAAAATATTGTACTTGTTGATATTTGCATTTTTTGTTAATTGGTTTTGGAATGGATGAGTTATGAGAGAAACAATATTTATATAGGGAAAATTACTTGGGGAATTAAATTAAGGCTTTGTTGTGAATGTGGGTTAACTACTTTTCCTACTTGATAATGAATAGTAGTAATTACGTAGTAGACAACTGTATTAGTATTAATTAATTTGATCATCTCTGGGAGATTTTTATATTAAGTGAAGATAAGCATTCGAGCGGTTTTTGGTATGTTATAAGGTGTTGTGATGGTCAAGGGCCTCTCTTTTGTCTCCACGTCTCATGGATGACTTCTAAATTGTTTAATTAATATCTACTCTTTTTTCGGAAGGAGGGCCTTGATGTAACTGATAAAGTTATCTTCATGTAATCAAGAGGTCACAAGTTCAAGCTCTGAAAAATAAGCTTTTGCGGAAAGACACGACAAAGTTACATACGATAGATTCTTGTGATCTGGCCTTTCTCCGGACACACAGCACATAGCTTACTGCCCAGGGCTTCCAATTGCTCTTTTTCCCCCTTAGAATGAAATGAAAGGACTAATAAGAATGTCTAGATAAGAGGAAGTGATCGAATGGTAAATGTCCTTCACCTCTGCTCCTAAGGTGTTGGATTCGATCGAGACATCAAAGAAGCAAAAAGGGTGAAAGTGACTAGAAAGGGATGAAAAGAAATATGAATGCCTTTCAAGAAATCTTATAGTATTATGCAAAAACGGTGCAAATTAAATAACCCAACGTTCCTCTTGGACCATATATATACCCCCTTCATTTTAATAAAGCGGATTAGACACAGAATTTGAGAAATAACATAGTAAGACTTTTGAAATTTCATGATCTTAAATATGTCATAATATTTGTTTTGTTTGGAAATTTGTAATATGAAATACATCATAACATATGTGTGACTATAAGAACAAACGGAGCAATAAAGAGATTAATATATTTCTTTGGAAATGAATGAAGTATTTGCACGTAGGAGGATTAAATTGGGAACAAACAACATGGTTGTGGTGCGTCTATCCTTAATCAGACGTTTCGAGTTCAAATCTTGACTATGAAAAAATATCATGTTGGAAACGTTGCCCCGAGTTTGCATTGCTAATGCGGAATAGATCAAAGGGGAAGTGTTAGGCAAATTTGGTTTTTTTCTTTTTCCTATGTCTCTTTTGTTGTTTTCTTAACTAGCTAGAAGTCAGGAGGTTTCATTGTGTTTAATTTGAACGTTCAACTGTTTTTGAATAAATACAAGCCTTGGATAGAAAACTCTTTATGAATAGATCTAATTCATTTTTATCAGCTGCCATCCTTCATTTCCTCTCTGCTTTAGACTCTTGTCAATTTTCTTATTGATATCTTACCAGGCTCAACACAATTATTGGTTTACCCGATGTTTAAGCCCTTACAGTATATTGTTCACGCTCATATGTCTAGTTGAGTCCCACATCGATGTGGAAAGTGGAATTTCACTTCTTTAATATGGTCTTGAGTAATTATTACTGCATGAGCTACCTTTTGAGGTTAAGTTAAAATGAGCTAGAGTTGACTATCCAAGACTCCAATGAATAAACTCATTAGTAAGTGTTGGCACAATACAGGACATGCACTCATAGATAGCTAGTACCACAACTTTGGGACAAACAGGACAAAATCATCACTCATGGGGAAGAAAAAAAACAACTTAGAATGTTCAAAACTCCTAAAACACTTTAAAATCTAAAAGAATGTTGATGCAAAAGAAGTGAATGCAGCAATGAAGATCCAAGTAACTGGCAGTTCAACAATGCTTCCACCAGTGGAGTGGCCTTTGACCCTGTTCCTGCTTTTCTCCATAGATTAATTTAAATGGTCAGTGTAAATAAAAAAATTCAAAATGTGGAAAAGAAATTAAGCTGGTATTTGGCTACAGATTTTAAAATTGTCCTCAAATAACTGTTTGACCATGAAATTTAATTAGATTTTGAAAATCTGGTCTTCAAATATTTTTAAGTTCGTTTCTGGACTTCCACTAACAAAACTTACAAAAATTTCCAAGTAAAATGCATGTCCAAGCACAACTTTAAAAACTCAAATTTTCAAATTTCAAGTTACAACTTCAAAGTCTATGGCCAAACGGGAGCCGTGGAATACCTGAAGGAATGTCTGGTGATTCTTTAGAAGAGTCTGCTGGAGGACTATCAGTAGGTGAAGCTGCTGGTCCATTTGTACCGGCTATCAAGTAGGAAAGTAGCGATTTAACTTGTATGCACTGACAATTTAAGTACTTGTAATTACATAATCATTAATTTAGCTAGATGTAACATTACTATCTTTCTAATTAGGTGATCACTAGTTTCACTTATTATGGGTCGTTATAGTTATATTTTAAACGATGTGATAGTGTACAAGTATTCTATTGTAAGCATATATATCCATACCGTTGCAGCGGCTAACAGGAGGAGTTTGCACATTGCATGCACTAGGAAATGCAACAGCCTGAGTTTGGTTAATAGAAACACCAAAAGAGGAGCCACCACCATTTAGGACAGAGCAAAGGCATCGCGGCTGTGATGCAACAACCCTTGATAGCTGTAAGCAACAAGATGTCGAGGGAGTTGTTGTGTTTCCAGTAACATAATTTAGACATGGAGACAAGCTCACCAGTGCAGTGGTGCAGCCTGATTGTGTTCTGACTCCATCCCATTGCACGGACACGAGCACCAAAGTCAGAGTTAGACCGATCTCAATTCTTTTTGAAGCCACCTAGTGAATGCTAGCTAGCAAGTTGATCAAGGGTGTGGAACTATATATAGCATTAGTCTACTTTGAATTTATAATGGAACTAGGGAAGAAGAGACAACGCTACGTTGTTGATATTTTGGTTGACCAACTTTAACAAATTGAGGTACTATAACTTTGCATAGTCGATATAAATAACTGGTTGAAGACAATTGAAGAAAGTTTGGTTGTGTTCAAATGATGCTGGGAGTAGTATAAAATTTGGAACAGGTAGTCTTGGTTGCAACAAGGAAAGAGATGTGTCAATCAAAAACATATATGTTTCATTTTGTAGTTGGTAGTGCTTAGGTAATAGGTGGTCTAATTGATACAGAAAGATTGCAGATTATTAATATATGATAAAATATCAAGTCAATAGATGAATGACATGTGTTTACACATAACCTTTTATAGCTTTTTCACTTAAAAGTTCATAACACCAGTTTCCTTTCTAATTATTTCCTGATTGTGGTTGACTATTAGAATTTGTTTCATCTAATATTCTTATAATCAATTTTATTGTGTGATAACTGTATAGTTGATCTTCCAGTAGGGAAACAACCCAAGGCCGACCTTCCGACTACATATACTTCAAGAGCACTCATTCATAAACCGGTTACTGGTACAAATTAAATATAACATAAAGAAATGTAACCAACGTTTATTGGAAAAAGCAACCCCAAAGATTTGGGACTAAAAAGCAGTTAGCGGTGACCATTGGATAAGTTTCTTCAGCTTAAGTTGGGTTAAAAACACGGATGAGTATATAAGATTAAGTACAAGGCAAGTGAAGATTTGGAAAGATTCAAAGCTAGGCTTGCGGCGAAGGGGTATAATAAGAAAGAGGGGCTAGATTATCATGATACTTTCTCACCGGTAGTCAAAATGGTTATTGTTAGAACCATCATCAGAAACTATTTGGAAAGTTGATTTATCTTACCATTAGTAGACAAGAGATCTCATTTTCTGTGCAGCTACTTAATATCGCAACATTGTTGTTGTCGTTGCAGAAGTTACTTGGATCGCTGGATTGTTGAAAAAGTTAGTCTTTTCTATTCCTACTCCAGTATCACTGTTTCTTTTACTATAAAACAGCTATACATATAGCCTCTACTCCCATATTTAATTTCAGAACTACACATATCGAGATTGATTGTCAGCTTAGTTATACTCTGTATTTTAGAAACTTTGGTCTTTAATAGAAACTTAAATAAGAGGTTAATATTTGTACATAGAGGACCACCTTGGTAAATTAAAATGGACCAAAGAAAGCGTTGAACCAAGTTTGTTCAGGTGAATCTTAATAGTAGTTCAGTTGATTATCTAAATTTTCACATTGTTGGTGAGAGTTCAATTCCCCTCTCCCATTACCCCTTTCCCTACCCCCATTTTTTCTTAAAAAAGAACAGAGTCTGTTTAGACAAGAGTGGTTGCTCGAATAATAAACACGTTTCACCTCCAATTGTGGCTGTTCGAGTTACCTAAGGAACAAAAAGGGTGAAAACACCTAGGGAGGGGTAAAAGAAAAACACAGTCCGCTTACGATTGATCAAAGAGATAATTATTTAAAAACAAATTACTGCCAATCACACTCGACCCCAAAAGGGGTGGCATAAATTAATTCACAATAACAATGTTTCAATAGAAAAAAAAAAAAACGAGTCTCCTTCAGCTAGAAAGAGACAGAAAACTCCAAATCAAGCTAAGCCAAAGCACTTGATACAATGAAGAGTACTAATCCCATTAAACTAAAAGAAATTTTGATGTTGCTGCTTCCTGCATTTGATGATCCATTTCTTGAAGTATCTGTCTTGGACCCTGTTGAACCTGCAAATATATTAGCAATCACAGTTTTAAGATATTACTTTATATATAACAACAGATAAATAGATAAAAATGAATTCTTTTTCTGTTTTCGTCCTTTTTTTCGCGGGAATTACCTGATCCTGATGGAGTTGCTGGGATTTCTGGAGTTTCATCAGATGAATCAGTTGGGGCAGGGGAACCTGATGGTGGTGAACTTGCTGGGACTGAAGCACTTGGTCCATTTGCTGCTGCTTTTTGCAAATGCAAAAAAATATATAGTGGGTTATTAGATGAGTTTAACTTCTAAAACACTATCAAGTCGCCCAAATAATAGTAACACGCCTGATTCTTTCCTCAGAATCTCTGTCTCCTCTGATACTAAGTTGATGTGTGTGACCATCTCATCTAAAAGCTTAATTGCATTCTCAAGACCTACTACATGTTAAGTAACATTGACGATCATGTAATTTAGTATAGAAATTGTGGTGCACGTGAACTCATGGTCTCTCCACTAAATTAGATATTTTATATATATGCTTTTTAGAATTGAGCTAATATTATCTGTTGGCATCCATGCTCCAAAAGAATTGAATGATGCATCCATTCCCACTAAATACATTTTTTTTTTCATTCTTTAGAGGTTCAATCATGTTCTAGAAATCCTAAATCCACATCTGATAATGCCAATTAGCATAAAAGATTAAAGATTGAAACTTTACCATTGCACTGACTAAGTGGAGGAGTTTGTACATTACAAGCAGCTGGTAAGGCTAGAGCAAGAGTTTGATTTATAGCAATTCCAAGACCAGAACCACCACCACCATTAACCAAAGAGCAAAGGCATTGAGGATTGGATTGGACAACACTAGACAAGGCTGTACAACAAGTTGAAGATGGAGTGGATGAATTTCCAGTAACATAATTCATACATGGTGCTAATCCAACTAATGTAGTCATACAATTTGATTGAGCTTCACCCTTATTCCAAAACAGGGCAATTATAACTATGATTAGAGCTATAATATTCATGACTTTGGATGTCATTTTCTTTAATTTAGAGAAGTTTTTGAGTTGGTTGAGAATTTACAAGTTGAGTGCTGAAGGAGAAAAAAGGTTGTGATTTAAATACATGAAGTCTATGCACTAAACAACAAGAAATGATAGGTAGTTTGGTTGGCCAACTCAAACTAATGAGAAAAAAAGAGAGTCTAATTTCATAACTAAACATTTCAATAGAAAATAAAGAAAAAATAGACTTGGTTTGTACCATTGACAAGTGTTAACTTATTAAGTAGGCTATTGGGTTATATGGTCTGGATTTATCTTACTCATTCCGTTTAAAAAAGAATGATCTAATCTGACTTGACACGAAATTTAAGAAAATAAAGAAGATTTTTCAATTTTATGGTCTTAAATTAAAATTATGCTATATGTACCAAAATATTCTTTAATCTTGTGATTTTAAACATGTCACGTGGAAAGTTAAAATTAAAGTATTGTAAAAAAATGAGTCATTCTTTTTTAAATAGACTAAAAAAAAAAAAGTAGGAAAATCTTTTTGAGACTGAGGAAGTTTTTTTTTTTTTTTTTTATTGTGGCTAAAGAATTTGAAAAATAAAATAAAAAAAATAACGACAATACCTTAGTCCCAAACATTATGGACACAACTCTATAAATTTTCAATGTTCATTGTAAAAAAAAAAAAAAAATCATCTCAATTTAATATTATAAGAAAATATTTTTTTGAATCAGAAGTTTTCTGATTACTAGAAATAAAGGTTTTTTTCACCGCGAATCAGTGAGAAATTTGTCTTATTGAATATGATTTTTCCACTTATTTTCATCAAATCAGCTTGCTGAGAAAATACATGGTGGGAAGCAGATTCTCACTCTAGTAGTGAAAAACTTTCTAATTTCTTCGTATGAATATATTAAGTACTATATTTTTTTTTCTCATCGATTCAAACAAATTATTAATAAATAAAGCTAACGCACATTTTTTCAGTAGGAAAATAGTGATTGACAAATCTAAAACAAGAAAAATAAGGAAAAGGAAATCCCTCTTTGGTCCTACAAAATCATTAAAGCTATGTGAATCTATGATGCTCGAACTCTTCATAAATATCGTTAATGTGTGTTGAATGCTTTTAGAGTATAATTTTTAAGAATTCGACATAGGTATGACAACATTTTTAAAGTGCGAACCAAATAAAAGTCCATTATGAGGTTCTAGATTGAAAGATTGAAATTTGGAGATACTATAAGCAGTATAACTGTCCTACCTAACTTGGACACCAAATCTTTTTATTAACATCAAAAAATGGTAAAGCCAACTTTAGACTATGAGTCAAAGCAGTTTAACTCCAAGCCACAAATTTCAAATCTACCTTTTACTCCTCCAACTGAAATTTTCCAAACAATGTAAATACAAACTATAAAATCATTACCAATTTTCCATTCACATCCACATTTGAAAATTAACCTTATTCAAATCATAAAAAAAACTGATGGAAAATTTGAAAGTTTCTATATCAGTACATGACATAATTTTGCTAACTCTTGTACTAAGTTTTTCAATTTTCAAAGTTGTAAATTGTCAAATAAACACAGCATGTACAAGTTCAATAATTAGCACTTTCACCCCTTGTTTAAATTACCTTACTGGAAGCAGTGGCAATGGTTCTTCACCAACTGAAGATTGCTGCAATTCACTTAAGTCATCAATGAGTGATAGCATAGATTGTGTATGTCTTGTTGTTACTGGGAATGTTCCTGTCTCGATTCCGTTTATTCGTACTCTGGCACTTTCACTTCCTCAAGCTTGTAATAGTGGTGTCCCTGTACAGTGCAGTGGTACGTACTTATTCATGGATTCGTGCTTTCTGGAGTATTATGTTTTAATTATGAACAAATTTTCTCAAAGTCAGTTTTTTCATTTGGTTACTTTTGCAGCTTCAGGAGTTCCTCTTCCATCTCCAGGTATATTAAAGCTTTCAATGCATACAACAATTATATTGTACCTATTTGTATCAAGTGCGTCTCAATCTCAAACTATTATTTCTTCTGTTTCAGTTTGACATAATACATAAATATGCACTTTAACTTTAACTTGACTACATTTATGTCTTCCAACTTGGGATGTGCACAAGTAGACACTTAAACTTGTATAAAATTGAACAAGTAGACACACACATCCTACGTGCCATAATAAACGTAGGACACCACACAAGACACAAAATTGTCATGTAGGAGACGACGAATGTGTGTATTGTTCAGAGAATAATTAAATGCCAACTGATATAAGCTTTTAATTTCTCTTTCAAATAACAAGAGTAACTTGCTATTTAATTTAACATGGCAGGTCCGGCTTTGTTCGCGCCACCACCTGCTCCTGTTCCTCCTCCTCCTCCTCCTCACCATCACCATCATGTTCCTGCTCATCCTCCTCGCCACCAACGTGCTGCTGCTTTTCCTCCTTCTCTTGCTCCTCGTGGTTCACGAGGTAATTCTAACTAACTAGGGAAAAGGGTTTGATATATCTCATTTTTGTAATATAACGAAAAATATATCATGTCTTTTCCCTTCATATTAATTAACATTACTAAAAATATGTTTAATTGTTTACTTCAGTTGGTAAAGCATCAGCAGAACCAACACCAGAAGTTGATCCACCATCCGTAGAAGATGATGAACCAACTATTGAGAAACCGACGATGGCGGCATCTCCAACAAAACCTTCATTACTACCAAAGACGACGCTTCAAAATCCCAACAACACTTCAGCATCTTCTTATATTTCTTCATTCTCCTCCCCTCTAATGCTAATGTTTATTGCACTTGTAACATTATTTGTTGAGAAATCATGAATATTGTTTTAATTAGACCTTGGAGCCTTTAGGGTCCTCTTCCACTATTCTAATTCTTGTATTACAAAGGTTATGCACTAAAAATATGTAACCTGCCATCAAAGGAGATTTGTGATGTTTACTCTTTTGATTTACATATCTTCTTCTGATTAATCATATTTTTTATTACACAAGTTCTATGATTAGGGAGATTTTGGTTATTGTAAAAATTATTAAGTACATACTTAAAATACTATTTGAACCTAGCTTCAAATATAAAACACCAAAAATTACATCAGGGACGATTTTATTTAGAGATAGATAATTACATATAAAATTATTTTATACTCCTTCTATCCCAATTTACGTGATACTTTTCATTTTTCGAGAGTCAAACAGTTTAAGTTTGACTAGGAATTTGTGCATGAAATCTTCAATTTTTTTGAAAATGAAATTTATATATTTGTAAACTACGTAAAAAGTATTATAAGTCACACTAATTGATAATTCAAAATGTTTAAAAGATCTATGAAAAAACTTACGGTCAACGATAGCCTTATTTGAATCTTAAAATCCGAAAAATGTCACATAAAATGGAAAGGAGGGTGTATAATTTAGATAAGGTTTGTAATGCTTACCTGAATCAGCCTAAAGAAGGATCTTAAGGGCCTTATAAGGACTGCCATGAGGCCACAACCCCCATTCGACCTCCAAAAATCAAAATTCAAAGCGAAATGATAGATCTTGATGAGATAAATTGAACGCAATAAGAATCTTTTCAAAATTTCATCCATAACTACGGAAAATCATAATAACAAATGCAATTACTATAGCGAAATCCCAAAAGTAAAGTGTCAACAATTTTCAAAATATTTTCCAATCAAATATTATTGTGATTCATGATATCTCACTTGTTAGGGATGACAGTCCATCACTAGATATACCTCTCCACAAATTTTCAGGAAATCAATTGCCGATGTTTAATGAAATTTTGATTTGTTTAATAGTGTATAGAATTGTATATTATTGTATATGAGCCGTGGCGGACCCAGGATTTTCACACAGTGGGTTCAAGATATAAAATAAAATAAACATTGTTGGAAGCAAGAATTGAACTTGGGTTGGTTGGACAAAATGAACCCTCTTCACTGCTAGGCTAACCATCACAATTGTGCTAAATGGAGTCAAAATTTAATATATACCTATAAAATTTTAAAAACTGAATAAATATACATATATATACGATGTTATTTTTCGATAAAGTGGGTTCATATTGACCCATTGTAGGTCCGCCCCTGTATATGAGCATATACCTTTTACAATTTTGTATAATATTGTTTATTGAATATATAATATTGTATTTCTTACCAACCCAATTGGACTCATGACCCAAATTCGAAATATAAATACACAAAAAGAAAGAAAGCTGTAAAATTATTTCATACCATAAAATAGTCAAAAGCTCCCAACAGCCAAAGGACTATTATAGCTAATTAAGAAGAATCTGCTAATTAATAGGAATAATAGCCAAATATAAGAAAAGTAAGGTTAGAAAATAATCAATCAATGCTATTTAAGGAAGGAAATATCAAAGTTTTGGCAATTTTCAATTTCATATAATGAAGGCCATAATTGCTAATTAAATGTAGGAATATTTCATGGATATAAACCTTATTTTTCAAATATTAAAGAATATTTTTCCATCTTATAGTAACTAGTAAGGGGTCGGAATAATATTCATTTGAAAATCACATCAAGACAATAAAGAATTTGAAAACAAGATAATAATTATATAAGATAACAATTAACAAATTATCTTTTAGAATCTAATTAGATATTTTAAATTTTCAAAATCTAATCATTAAGAATTTGATTTTATCTCACTCTATTAGCTATTTTAGAAGCTATAAAATCACACTCTTTGTTAGCTTGATCATTCAAAGTGCATAGAAAAACATAGACACTACCTAAGACTATACATTCATATTATATTATCTCTAGAAAGAATAATGGCAAAGCTTTTGACTTGTGTCCTTCTCGTTGTTGCTCTATTTTTTGGTAATAAAAATCTTTAGTTTGTTTCTTTACGATTCTAACATTCAATACGTACTATTGTTAGCTTCTGATTTCTAGTTTTATATCAGAAGAACTTGTTGAATCCTGGGGATACATCTATATCGGGTGAAATATATATCCTTAAGGAAAATGTCTTTTGACACGCCTCAAGCTATGATAATTCTCTATATAAGTATTTGCGATTAAGTATTTTTCCGTAAGATTTCCAACGATCAATATATACTCATTCTTGACTCTTGTTGTTAATTTGCAGTTGGAACCATGATCCCATCAGTTGAATAAAAAACTTTGCTACCAAATACATCCAGAAATATTGTGTGACCAAGGCAAAGTTGAGCCAAAATGTTTACCATTTTGCAAGCAAAAATTTGGACCAAGAGGTGGTGGTCAATGCATTGATCAAATTGGGTTTGAAGGTCCATTTTGTGCTTGTGATTATCCTTGCTAGTCACACTTTTCTATTTTCTTTATATCTTAATAAACTTTTAGTATTTCTACATGGAATTTTGGATATCCATTTTCATTTGATAGGGATATCAAAATAATAATGTACTTTATATTTTGGAATTTGGCTTATAATGCTAATTCTTCCAATTTTGTTCATTTTTATACCCAATAAGAGTAGCACTTTGATAACTCAATAATGAGAATATAGATTCATACCAAACATATAGTGGCAAAAAAAAGAAGAAGTTATGTCGTGATGGAAGTAAATGTGAAAAACACTTGATAAATCATAAAATAAAGTCTCATAATCATAATTGCGGAATAAACTAATATACATTTAGAATATGGTATCATAAGTATAAGAGTCTCTAAAATACAAATACAATATTTAAAAATAATCTCAATATGATTGTCTAGGAATGACAAGGTAGAAGTAGTCTGGTTCCATGGATTATTAACCATGCAATGAATAACTACTAAATCAAGCAGAGTCACTTGCTCGTGGATCTAAATCTGCATATAAAAAAAGTGCAACAAGTGTAGTATAAATATGAGAAACAATGTATTCTTGGTAAATATCATTGACTGATCACACCAAAATAATGACGATCTAGGACTAGTCTATGAAAACACTTAATCTATGTAAGTGTCCATAGTGAAATAATCGGATGAAACAAATCAAGTAATTAAAATACCATCATTCCGTCCTAGACCAGATTCAATTGGATATAGATCCGAATAAATCATCATATCATATTATACTCTAAAAATGAAAAGATCTGAATGCTCACCTGGGGTACTAAATTCAATGCAGGTACAAACGGCCGTGGAAATCATCAAACAAATATAAAACACTTTTTAATCTATCGACACAAAAGAAAAGTTAACTACAATGAGTTAAAAAGAAACAGAAAAATAATTAAACTTCTAATACAGAGAAGAAACTAAAGCCTCTGCATATGTTCGATCAATGAAAAGTGAAACTTGAGTCCCAGCAATTCCAAATTCTTTCAACTTCCGTTTTGATTTGATTATTTCATCAGCAAATTCATTGAATTCTCGAGTCTTCGAATCATAAATCACCACAAATCCATTTTTATCGCTCCTGGAAAACAAAAAATCTCTAGTATTACCTTTACCCTTTTTAAGGAACACAGGACCTGGTTCTTCAATTTTTAACATTTTTTTCCACGAGCTATTCGTGGACTCTTCCTTCTTCCTCATACTACAAACTTCCAGATAGTCCAGCTTATTCCAAGGAAGAGGTTTAGCTTTGAAAGGTAGCAACAAAAATTTAGCAAGATAAATCCGTTCTCCCAGAGAAAACGATGTCGTATTTGGGACCCGGGAGATTGATGCTGATTCACTGAGGTTCTCCGGGTTCCAGAAAACGATTCTGTCAGGCAATGGTACAACTAGAAGAAAAACTCCATTGTTGTTAGAATTGATGAATTTTAGGGTCAATTGATGATTGATTACGGAAGGAGGATCAATAATTGTGTCGTCAATCGAGGAGTCTCGTTCCTTTTTGAAGGCCTTTATGATTTGGTTCAGGTAATAATGGTGCTTGGTGAATTGATGATCTTCAATTAGAGAATGCCATGATTTGCAAACGGATTTGAACCTTAGAAGTGATTTCCTTGGAATATTTAGGAGTATATTAATGGTGATATCAGTAGGGAAGTTATTGGTATCAGCCATTGATGAATTTTGGAGACGGTTTCGAAGGTTTAGGGTTTAATGTAAGGGGGAAATTCCAGCATAAAATAATGGTCATAATACATAAATATGCTATTTAATTTGACTTCAACTTGTATAAAATTGAACAAGTAGATATACGTGTCCTACGTGACATAATACACATGAGACGGCATGTAGGACACAAAATTGTCATGTAGGACATCATGTAGAAACAAATGTGTCTATTTATTCAATTTTATACAAGTTTAGGTGCCTATTTGAGCACACCGAAAGTTACGGTCATAATTATCAGCTGAAGTCAAGTTAAGAATTATGTTTATATATTATGTCTAAAATAATACAATATAAGAATAATTAACGGAAAAACATTATATTTATCTTTGTATTTTAACAAATAAGTCACATTCCGTTTAAATTTAAACCAAATAAACAATATTGATAATAAAGTTTGAAAAAATGTTACAGAGCATATCAGATTCCATTATAATGTACAGGCTTTAATGCATTGACAAAATTATTTTTGGCATGAAATACATGGTAGTTCTGTTTTCTTCAGCCCTAGAAGCATATTAATCTACATTTTAACTGCTGTGTTTAAAATAAAATAAAAATATAAAAAAATATAAAAAAATAATAATATATATATATATAAAGTCATCACTAAAGTTATCACGTATTTACATAAAGACATCTTAACTTTGAAAGTGTCCTATCACCCCATAGAAGTTTTTAATATCTTTGTAAATGGGCCATTTTGACCCATTCCCTCGTCTGGGTTGTCGCGCGTGATGCTCGCTTCTATACTATTCGTTCAACCCGATCCGACCCTATTCTTTTCAAGAAAAGTCTTCTCTGTTCTTTTGTTATTTCTCAACTTTCCCTAAAATCACAAAATATAGAAAAGTCTTCTCGTTTTCTCTTTGTGTTGATAATATCGTTGTTGATGTTTCTTGGTGAAGATTCTTGGTTGGACAAGGAATTGAAGGTCTAATAGGTTAGGGCTCTACATTATATGATAAAGATCTTCTCTTTTCGATTATTATGATTTTAGGGATTATTATAGTGTAAAGACTGTTGGAATCGACCTATTAAAGTTGCCATTATTAGGATTTTATAGTGTTTCGTTGTGTTATTGACTAATTGTTACAGTTAGGGTTTTATGTTATCGACTTAGTGTGACTGTTAGTGATTAGGGTTTTATGTTATCGACTTAGTGCGACTATTAGTGATTGTGTTTTAGGTTAGGGTTTTATGTTATCCACTTAGTTCGAATCTTATTGATTGTCTCTTCTGCATTTGTAGACTTCAATTTGTAAATTATCGACTTGTTTACAAGTCTTTTGTTCTGTTAGTGATAGGGCTAAATGTTAGTGCTACTGCTACTGTTTTTTATTAGTGTTTTTGCTACTGTTGTTAGTTAATGCTTTTTCTACTGTTGTTTGTTAGTGATTATGTTTGTTGTGTATAGCTTGTTAGAGTTTGTTCTTGAAATATGTGTTTGAATTGTGTTTGTCTTTTTTACATGCTTTTTCAGGATGGCTTTTATTCTGATAACTTTAAGATAGTATCATGGGGGTTAATAGAATTTGATCCCCCACCTAAATATATTGGGAGGCAAGTGACAAAATTCCTAGATGTAGATGTTGATAGGATGTCTTACTTTGAGTTGAGGAACTACATAAAGGAACTAGAATATACAATAGATTGTGAGTTTTTCATTAAGTGGGATGGATTATTGGTCCTTGTTGATAATGATAAGTTTATATTTGACCTTTTCAATATGATAAATAATGGGGATACAATTGAGGTGTATGTTTTTCATGGGGTTAGTGAGGGTAATCAGGCCCCACTAGAATTGGAGTTTTTCCCCAATGTGAGTGACAGTGAGGTAGGTGAGGAATCTTTTAATGAGGCTTCTAACCCTAATAATCAGCTTCCTACTTCTACTTTTCCTTCCAACTCTACAACTGGTCCTTCTGAAACTTCCAGCACTCCATTTGAAGATCCTCCTACTACTATGCCTCCACTATCTCCTTCTACTGTGCCTCCACCATCTCATCCTTCTACTGTGCCTCCACCCTCTCATTTTACTGTGCCTCCTCCACCTTCATCTGATAATGATCCAACTGATGATGAAGTGAAAGATGAATCAGGATCTGAAAGGGATACTAATGAAGATTCTGAGGTTGACAGGGATGTCCATCAAGAGTATATAGATATAAGGGCAAGTAAGAGGCATTTCAAAAGGTCACAAAGGATAAATAGAGGTACTACTTCAGATCAGATTAATGTTGATGATAAGGGTCCAGATATAGGGTATGATGAGACAAATATTGGTATTAGGAAAAGCCTAGTTGGTAAGCTAGGAGGTGATGAACATTACTATCTAAGTGATGAAGCTCCTAACTTTGAAATAGATGATGAAACAGGTTGGGGAGATGGTGAAGAGGTTGACCAAGTAGTGCATAAACCTGTTAGAAAGAAGAAAACCCCAAATAGAGTTGTGTTTGATGAAACTTCTGAAAAGGTTGTTTGGGAATTAGGATTGGTTTTTGGAAGTGTTGATGAATTTAGAGTGGCAGTGACAAGATATGTAGTCCAAGAACATATTCAAATTGAAAAATATGTGAATGAGCCTGGCAGAGTTAGAGTGAGATGTTGCAAAGAGACTTGTCCTTGGTTGTTGTGTGCAAGTAAGGATAAAACTAGTGGAGATTTCATAGTTAAAAGATACAACTCTATCCATAAATATTTGACATCAACTCATAACTATCTTTGCAACTCAAAGTTTTTAGCCACCAAATACAAAGAAAGAATAACTCAACAGCCAAACATCAACATTGAGTTGTTGCAGGACATTATTAGAAAGGAGTTGGATATCCATGTTGGTAGGACAACAGTGAGAAGAGCTAAGACTGGAGTGTTACAAGAGATCATGGGTGATCACATTGTGGAGTATGGTAAGATTTTTTATTATAAAATTAAGATTTTAAGGAGTAATCCAGATAGTACTTGTGTAGTGAAGGTTGGAGAAGAAGATGAAACTGGACAAAAAAAAATTCAAGGATTTTATGTTTGCTTCAATGCTTTAAAGAAAGCATTTTTTGGAGGTCCTAGGAGGTTGATTGGTTTTGATGGGTGTTTTCTCAAAAGTGTGTGTAAAGGCCAGTTGTAAGTGGCAGTTTGTAGAGATGGAAACGACCAAATGTTGCCTATTGCTTGGGCAGTTGTTGAGGTTGAGAATCAATTTACATGGACATGGTTTCTTGAACTAGTGAAGAATGATCTTGATCTTGAAGAAGGGCAACAACTATCTATCATTACTGATATGCAAAAGATAAGACCTTTATTGTCTTACTGTTTTATTGTGTTTTTTTATGTTTTTTAGTTTTGCATTTTAATTATTATTTTTCTATTATGTTGCTTTGTTAGGGACTAGAAATTGTTGTTCAAGAGGTATTGCCACTGGTTGAACACAGAAAATGTGCAAGACATGTTCTTACAAATTGGTGTAAAAGCTGGAAAAGAATTGAAAGAAGAAGAGTATTTTGGAAGATCGCTAAATCCACATTTGAAGCTGAGTTGAAGGATAATATACAGACAATGAAGAAATTAGGAAAATAATGTTTGTATGATCTTTTATGGTACAACTTGGATATATGGTGCAAGACGTATTTTCAAGACTATAACAAATGTGATGTTGTGGACAACAATATGACAGAAAGATTTAATGCTTGGATACTGCCTGCAAGGTATAAAACAATCATCACAATGCTTGAGGAGATAAGAGTGAAGATGATGAAAAGAATTGGTGATTTGAGAGAGTTCTCAAACACTTGGATCACTGATATATCTCCTATGTCTCTGAAGATTTTCTAAGAAAATATTAAAAAGTCTATGCAATGTAACTTGACTTGGAATGGAGAAAGAGGTTTTGAGATTAAACACTATGGATTTACACATACTGTGGACATTATTAGTAGGAGTTGTAGTTGTAGATATTGGCAGCTCAGGGGCATTCCTTGTCCTCATGGTGTTGCTGCCCTTCATTACAAGGAGTTGGAACCAATTAATTATGTGGCTAGTTGTTATAGCAAGGAGACCTACCTCAGCACATATGCCCATTTTATCCAGCCAATGAATAACATTAAAATGTGGCCAACATCAAATAATCCAATTGTAAAGCCACCAAAGATCAAGAAGATGCCTGGAAGACCAAGTAAGGTTAGACGAAAGGAAGCAAATGAAAGCAGAAAAAATGGAAAGCATAGCAAAAGTAGTGATGTTATGACTTGTAGAAAATGTAGTACACAAGGACACAATAAAAGAGGCTGTCCTACAAGAAACCAAGTTGGTCCAAGTCAATCAGCTGAACCATCTTCTCAGGCAAGAGGTACTGGTCCAAATCAATCAGCCGAACCATCTTCTCAGGCAAGAGGTATTGGTCCAAGTCAGTCAGCTGAACCATCGTCTCAGACACATGTACTTTTATTTGTTACTTTCAAATGTAAGTTATATGTACATGTAAATGTATTGATATATCAATATACATGCTACTGAAAGAGCAATAGGAGGCAGAGCAAGAAGTAGATCAAGGGGTAGTAGTTCAACTCAATCACCTGGAGCTTCTTCACAGGTATATATGTATTCATTTGTACAAGATTTAGTTGTAATTGCATGCACTGATGTGTGAAAATCAGGCCACCACAAATAATGAAAGTGGTAGAGGAAGAGACACAGGAAGAGTTTCAAGTTCTATAGGTGTTCCAATTCAATCACATGGAACTGCTACAAACACAGAGGTAATATATCTAATTATTCTATCATTTATAGACAATATAGATATGCTTTAATATTTGAGTTTTAAATTACAGACTGTAAATGGTAGAGGTAGAGGTAGAGGAGCAGGAACAAGTAGAGGAAGAGGAATGCCTCAAGAAAGAAATGTGAAAGAAGGACTAAGTAGAGGAAGAAGAATGCCTCAACATAGTCAAACTAGTTCTGAAGCAAGAGGGAAGAGACCAGTAGAAATAAGGACACCAGTAGAGGACAAACAAGTGCTTTTAAAGGCCAAGAATGGTAGGTGTTAGCATATACCAAGCTGAAGATGGATTTACAACTCTCAATGTAAGTTTACAACTGGCAATGCAAGCCTAAATGTCTTTTGGTTTGAATATGTATTTATTTGACTAAGCAGCCTTGATTGTCAAGTAGAAGAGTCATCAATACTGGTACAAGAGTGACAAAGAGGGCTGATATTGTCACTGGTGATATTGGCTACACACCAATACGTGGATTCAAATGGAAGGATAAAACAACTATTACCAGTAGCAATCTAGAAAGAATAAGGACTGAAAAGGTTATCCAAACTAGGTCTGCAGGTACTGCTACTGCTAATAGCCAAAGCCGAACAAGTTCAAGTAGGAAGACTCATGTGCCATGGAAGTAGGGCATTTTGATGTTGTTTTGTTCATTTTGACAAACAAATTTTAATTATGTATATTTTAGTGTTGTTTTTGGTTGGAATCAAACAAAACAAGATCAACTTGATAGTTGTACTTCAAATTGAATGATTATGTTGGAATGAAGTCCTCTTTTTTATCAATGTTTTTGTTTCTTTTAGCTATACTCTTCTCATTTATTTGTAGTTGAACATATTTTTGAAGTTTCTCAAATGGTTGCCACAATAATATAGACAACCAAATACATTAACAACTTGTTCAAATTATAACTATTTCGACAACAAAGACCAATAAAAACTTGAGCATTCGACAAAGTAAGATCAAGACAATTAGCTTCAAGTTACACACACCTACAACTTCAAAAACTTGAAAGTAACTAAAGATGTCTATGACAATTTTGGTTGCGCACACCTACAACTTCCATCCTTCACATTCTTGGTTAGGCTTAAAAATAGAAAACACACAATAACGATCAAGAAAATTAACTTCAAGTTACAACATTTGCTCTTCTTCTTCCCTTTAATCACGACTTGGTTACTTTCAACATGACTTTCATAATTGTAACACCCCAAAAAAAAATTGATCTAAGACTCGAACCATCCTTCGTTGTGAGTAAGATTTTACCGAGGAATTTAAAATTTCTTAAGTGTTAAGGTCACTAGATGTAGCACCTTGAGTTCCAAAAATAACTAAATTAGAAATAGCAAAATCTGAAATTTTGCAAGTTATGCTTAAGTTATGAGTTTTGGGTCAACTTCAAATGACCATAACTCTCAGT
>JAJONR010009692.1:0-16626 GCA_029582245.1 Solanum etuberosum
GACGACGGCGCGAGGGGGGTCCTTCTTTCCAACCCTTTTAACAACTAATAGAAGTGTTTCTCTATTTAAACACTTCTATTTTTCTTTCCACCACCAATGAGGGAGAAATGCCTTTACTTAAAGCATAAGAGAATCTTTTTCAATTCCTCTTTTCATCTACCCTCAATTTCCCATTAACTCTTGCTATACCCAACAAAATAGACCAAGATCCAATTTCGGGTCATTTCTTGTCTTCGAGCTTTCATTCCTCAATCCACTGATTCCTTCCTTCATATACCTCCCCACCAATAGATAGAGACAAATAGGAATAACCGAACCACGTCTACAAAATGCCAGTACCATGCAGCTGCGTCAAAGCCAACGTGATGCTCCTTGGTCAGATGACCAAGATATTGGTGAATACCACGGATGTAATTCAGCCCGAACGAAGTGAGAGGGCTGAAAAGGAAGCTCGACCTACAGGGAGAGGGAGGTCATTCAGAACCCGCTGTTTTGAAACCGGAAAAAAGAAGCGATTTTTCGCACAGCTTGCTCACGACGAGATGACCGAGGTTGCGTGCGCCGCTCCGTCAAAGCTTGATTCCAGGTGAAGGTGAAACTCCCAGGCGCTGGCTCTACAACCACGAATCTCTTGTTTTCTTTGTTTACAACTGGCCTTACTTAAATAGGAGTTCCTGCTTCTAGCTAGCTCAATCAGTGCGCTGGAGTTCCGTTCTTTCAATCTCTCCGCCATTTATTATTGACTTTGCACATTTTTTAAGAAATTATAAATAGAAGATTAATTTTGTTATATCACCATTTGAATATAATAAATATAATGTCTTGAAAAATGTAATAGGAAAATAACTATAATTAATCATAAAGGTAAATTAGGAACTAAGTGTAAAATTATCCATTGATTTCATAAAATGGACAAGTATTGTTGGATATCCCAAAATAGTATAGTGGACCACTATTTTTGGACGGAGGAAGTATTTGATAAAATTTACTTTCCTTATTTGAATTTATTTGTCTTACTTTACGGAAAAATGTTAAAGCAACTCACCAATCAGAGGAAATATAAATCGATGTAAAGTGAAAAATAATAACCTTACTTTCCTTATTTGGATTTTTATGTCTTACTTTACGAGAAAGGAAAAACGTGTAAACCAACTCACCAATCAAGGACAAATATAAATCGATGCAAAGTGAAAATTGCTATCTGATAAAAATTTAATTTTTTTTGTTTGATTTTGTATGTCTTACCCAAGAAAAAAAAGAAAAAAAAGAAAAAAAAGAAAAAAAAAAAGAAAAACGTGAAAATAACTCACCAATCAAAGCTAAATATAAATCGATGCAAAAGTGAAAAATGATATTAGATTATAATTAAAGTTTACTTTCCTTGTTTGAATTTATATGTCTTACTTTACAAGAAAGGAAGAATGTGTAAAGCAACTCACCAATCAAAGCCAAATATAAATTGATGCAAAGTGAATGATACTTGATAAAAATTTACTTTCCTTATTTGAATTTGTATCCCTTACTTCACAAGAAAGGAAAAAAAAGAGAAGAAAAACGTGTAAAGCAACTCACCAACCTACTCAGTAATCAACCAAATATCAATCGGTGGTTGATCATGTCGTTGGGGAAAAAAAGTTCTAAGTGAAAAAATGATATTTGAAAGTAATTTAGTTGTGTTTAACTGTGAATATAAAATAGAGTTATTTTTGACTTTTTTGAGCAATTTAAACTGAAAAAATAAAAATGCTTTTTTGATTGTTTTTCAATTTTTTTAAAATTTTAAAATTCAACTTCAAATTGTGTTTTAAAGTTGTACGACCATACGTGATTTCCAGAGTTCAAACTCCTAAAAAAATGAAAAAATTTCATAACCAAAAATTACTCATGAAAAATAAATAAATTCATGACCAAATTAGAAAATACCAAGTTCTATTCAACTTAGAACTCTCGTATTAATTTTTTTATGCCTATTTAAAATAATAAATATAAAGTATATTTGTTATATTATTCACATTTAATAAAAATTAAATTTATTTCTTCTTTTAAATGTCATGCAGTTAAAAGATATAATTTGAGACAATTTTTCAAAAATAAAGTGTTTGTCACTTTGAGACAAAAGGAGTAGCATTTTGTCAACCAACTTTGGTTTTCTCTTTGTAACTCCCTCCATCTACTTTTAATTGTCATCGTCAACACATAATTTTTAACCGAACAAAAAATTCTGCACTATCTTTTATTCCTCAAGTATTACTTTTATGCCTAAGTTAGATATTTTGATTTTGTCTTATTTTAGTAAGTTTATTTTAAAATATTTGAAAACTACATAAAATAGAGTTACATTATTTTTATTTGTGTAGTTTTTGTTTTAAAGAATTTTTTAAATAAAAATATATATTTATTTTAATTTTAATTTAATAAATAAGCTAATATTTCTTAATTATAATTTATTATTAACTACTTCATTTTTTGTTAGTTCAAAAAATAGTTAAATATAATTTTTAGTTTTATATTATATTATATTAATTATTATTTTTTAAAAATAAAATAATAGCCCACTAACCTAAACACCCCACTTCCCCATTCTGCCACTCACACAATACAACTCTACACACCACTACAAAAATACAACATCCAAATTATTTTTGTCCCTTTTGGTAACACTCCAAAACACAACCAAAAAAAGAAAAACATACCATCACACCCAAAAAGACATCCAGCAACACAACACCAAACAATACAACACGTACAGAAAGAAAGATAACCCAAGAGAAAAACAAAGGCAGATTTTGAAATTTATTTTCGCGGGTTTAAGTTTGTGGTTTCTGATTGCAGTCCTTTCTTTTCGTGAAATAATTGTCATAAGAAGTAACACTTAATTTTATTTTGTATAGTGTTATGTTCATGACTATATAAGACTTGATTCCAATTGCTACGAATTTGCTCCAATTTTATGTGTGTAATATTGAAACATTTTCTCTTTATTTTATTCTACATTGTATCATATGCTACTATAAATTAAGTACCTCTTATATGTCTGAAAGAATTATTCTAATAGCTTGTTTAGTCAAATTTATCTGAAATTAAAAATGTTTATTTCAGAAATATTAACAGGTGAAGAGTTATACATTTTTATTTTTTATTTTTAATGCCTTTTGTCATAACTTGTAAGGTGTAAGTATACTTAAAATATAAATGCATCTATACAAATTTGGATATGAAATAAATTTTTATTTGTTTAAGATTTTAGACTTTTATTATTTAGTGCTCATGAATATAAATAGTAAAAAATAATTTAATCACTAGTAATACGCTTAAGCTTTCGAGCAATAGATAAATATTAGGATATATGACCCGTTATAATATTTGTTTCGATTAAGAATGTGGGTACACATCTCTTTCTTGAGACATTAAAATAAATTCAAGGATGCGGTTATGTACCTTGACCAAATTATTTTTAATAATTAACTTTCATTAATTCAAACCAAGATGTGTAGATAAAAATTGTTAGGTGTGATGCACTCACCCAAAAAAGACAGTTATTCCTCTAAGCCGGTGTATGTCAAGATCAAGAATGGGGTGACACATCTAGGTTGAGACCAATAAAAATTTAACAATTAAAAATACAAGCAAACAATGGCATGTAGACTCAATTCATTCAAAATAATTTAAAATAAGTATAAGTCAATAAAAGTGACTGTGTTAGAACCACGAAACTCGAGAGATGCCTAATACCTTCCTCTCGATCAATATAATTTCTTACCCAAATTTCTAGTTTGCATACCAATAAAATAACGAGTCAATTTCCTTTTGATTAGAGATCTAAATAAGGTGACTTGGAACACCAAAACTCAATTTCAAGTGACGACTCTAAATAAAAAATATAATCCCTTTTCAAAATGTCACTTTAATTGAAAAAAAACATTTTTTTTCTCAATAACTTCATTTGAAAAAATAGGGGTGTGACAGTCATGTTACGTTTTTCGAAAATCAACTTAACTATTTTTCAAAGTTAAATTAAATTACATTTGATATTATAAACAAAAATTTAGATATTCAAAAACTATACGAAAAGTATTATAAATTGCAACTTTTTGCATATCAAATTATCAATATAGTGAAAAAATACATCGTAAAATATTAGTCAAATTTTTTATAGTTTGACTGTAAAAAAGACAACCATGATAATTAAAAGTGGACGGAGAGAGTACTAGAAACAATACACTCGCTCCTCTTTTCTCTCTAAGTAGGCGTTTGACCATGCGATACCATATTATGATATGAAATCGTGAGATGAAATCAACGTTTAGACATGCGATTTCACGCTGGTTTCATCTCATGAGATGGAATCCCATATTCCCCAAAAATCATGATTTGAAAATTTCATATCTTGATTTGTGATTTTTTAAATATAAAAATTGACTCACAAGTTTATATTTTGTTAAAACAACCTCATGTTATATCTACTAGCCATTTATTTCATATGTAAATAAAATTTATAATCATATCATTACTTTTTAAAATTTATTATTCTCACCAGCATAAAAATTATTATTACTTTAAATCAATTCCTACTTTATCATTTATATTCATCAAATTCATTATTTTAATCAAATTTATTTATCAACCAAATTTATTACTACTACTTTAATGTTTAATAAAAATAATAATTTCTCATCTATATTGAGTGAACAAGACCGACCATAATGACTTTGTAATAATTTATTGTGTGATTTTATAATTTTTTGTTTATTTGCTAAGATTGAATAAATAATTGGGGCTATTTTAATAGTTTTACAACTTATGAAATTCTTATGTTTATAAGAAAATATACAACACAAAAACTCTAAATTACATGTCCAAACAAAACTTTAACTTCATCTGATGATTTTATATCATAATTTCATATCGTATGACCAAACGGGCCTAATAATGTGGAATGATTGATAGCTAGAGATCTTGAATTGCCCTCTCCATTTCTACTTGTACTAGTTGAGTGAGTTTAGACGCAATATCAACGTATAAAGTCAATATAATTGATATGAAGGGCATCTTACAATTACTTGTCTTTATCCATTAGCTACTTTTGTGTGTCCTTATAATTCATATTTTTTCTATCATATCCTATAAATAGAAATGACGTATCCATTTTTATTTTCTAAACCTCAATTTACTTTTCCTCCTTTGACGTATTATATTCATCCTCTCTTTCAATAACTCTTTCTTTTGGCTTATTTCATTTTTTTTTTCTTTTTTCTACCTTCTACAATAAATTTAAAAGTAGTATCATGTCTGCATAAAATCAATAGAGTTAAAATAAAGGCCATATAAGATTTTTACCTATTAGCTATTTTTATCCATGAGCTGCTTTCGTGTGGCCTCATTATTCAATTTTATTACTTCTTCCGTCCATTTTTACTTGTCATAATTTTCTTTTATAGAGTCAAACGATAAAAACTTCGACTAACATTTTTACGATATATCTTTTCATCATATTGATATGCAAAAAATTTTTGTAATTTATAGTACTTTTCGTATAGTTTTTGAATATCTAATTTTTTTGTTTAAAATATCGAATTAATGTAATCTAATTTAACTTTAAAAATTAGTCAATTTTTTTTGTTTATTGTGATTATAATACTTTTAACGTAATTTTCAAATAATATATGTTACTTTCTTTGTTTCAATTTATGTAACACATGTGAAAAAAAATTAAGAGTCATCAAAGTTCATATATTTCAAAAATTCATTAATTAGTATGATTTATAGTGTTAATTATCAAATAATATATGTTATTCATATGTCCCGATTTATATGTCATAGTGAAATTTTGAGAGTTTAAATCAAAGTTATAATATATTTTAAAAATATTTTAAATTATTAATTGTTGTAATTTATAGTGCATTTTACATAATTTTTAAATAATATATGTTATTCATATATCCCAATTTATATGTCATAGGTGAAATTTATCAAATTTATCAATTTTTCAATCAATATTTCAAGTTATTAATTAGGGAAAAAGGACAAATATAACCCCGAACTATCGTTAATGGTATACAAATACCCTTCGTCATACTTTTCGTTCATTAGTGTTCCTGCCGTCCAAAAACCAGTGCATATTTGCCCCTCACAATAACGGTAGACTTATTTGGTACACGTGGTGCAATCCTACGGCTCAACCCGATTTGATCAATTATTTAACCCAAAATTTAAATACCTGTTCATTACCCGTTTAACTCACCCGATACACCCATTACCCACACAAATAACCTAAAGAAAAATCCGACAGACGACGACGATAGAGCTCTCTCTACCTCCAATAGAGTTCTCTCTACCACCCATAGATCCGACAGAAGAGTAAAAATCCACATCATTTTCAGCAGTACCGACGAAAAACCTGGTATTCCCATAACTCTGTCTCAAATTCCGTCCATGTAACGACGACAACGGACGGAGCTCCGGCGAGTCCATTTTTCTTGAAGAATGAGCAGAGCTAGTGTTACTACCATTACGATTCTACGCATTATGTGTTTCAACTCCGCCATGTGAGCTGGCAAGAGTACCCAAATAGAGAAACTCTGAACTAGTCTGAGACGGTCTTTGAAGCTTAGGAATAACATTATTAGCATCATTCTTAGCACCATCCCTACTCAACCCATTGCCATTACTATCAGATCTTTGAGTTTTCTGGTCACTCTGTTTCCTTTGTTTTCGTATATGTCACGACTCAACCCACCGGATCGTGCGGACACCTACTCTAACACCTAAGTAGGAGAACCTTCGATTTCCAAACGTTTTAAACTGCGAAAAATTAAGAAAACTATAGATAAAAGGAACTTCATGAAATTTTATAAATAAAAAGTTTTAAACGATTCAAAGCTAACTTGTAAAGTAATTAACTTCCCTAGAGATCTAGTCTAAACAGGTACAAGAGCTACTAAAATTACAAGGTATATATAATTAATACATGACGCAGCTTCCAACACACAGAAGGAAAAATAAAAGCTGTTGGAGATTGTCTTCGTCTTCACCTACGAAACATTACTGACCCTGCAACCAGACTATGCCAAAATGCATAGCAAGAGTAGTATCAGTACAACCACACGTACTGGTAGGCATCATCAGTCAACCCGATACCCATCGCATAATATAAGAAATCGACTAGCAGGAAACATGCAATAAGACTGTTCATTCCTCCACTTTTATATCTTCCTGCCCTTACCATTTCCGAATACTTTAACATAAACTAGTACACTTGACTCTAACCCTTACTCGCTCCGTTCTTGATCATAATTTAATCATTCTATCTCTTAGAGGAGATTCCGAAAATAACTACTACCAACCCGGCCAACCACTCACGACATGCCCTTACTTCTTCCACGTCACCATTCAACCCTTTACTCCTTAGTACATTCTATCAAGGCTTGTTAACCGTTTCAATACTAATTTCCTCCCAAGGTAATACTTAACTATTTAACATTTACGACATAACACCACCCCAATTCACAACTTTAAGAACACATACCACTTCTCTAAAGTAACACATAGTAACACATGGACCCTCGGTCTCCGCTTACCTCATCACGTCCCGAATTGGGCCTGACCATTCACAGTTCATCCATTAACGAGATATACCCAATTTACCCTACGGCACAGCCCACCCATGTATATACATAGAATGCACTAAACCAGTTATCAACTCAAAAGCAACATACAGTTCCACATTATTAATAACAAATAGATATGAAATATCAGTCACAAGTGGTTCTCTCATGGAACCCACGCCCAAACTATTAGTGTGTCGGAACGTGGCACCCGATCCAATGCATGTATATGTGTCGGTACGTGATACCCGATCCAATGCATGTATATGTGTCAGTACATGACACCTGATCCAATGTATGTATGTGTGTCGGTATGTGACACCCGATCCAATGCATGTAAATGTGTCGGTACGTGACACTCGATCCAATCATTACAATCACAATCACAATCACACCCATAATGAACATACTCATAATCATACAATCAAGTATTAGGTTCATGGCATGCAATTGTACATATTTAGTCCTTTCCTTAGGTTCGATTCATACATCTCTAAGCCCATACATGTATGCATATAACAAAGCCATTAACATGTTTATATCACACAACCAAAAATCAACCATCACCTAACCCTAGTTCAGAGGATGAGGCTTCTTCCTACGGCATATGTCTGATGTAACACCTAGGAATACATGTACAACCATCCCCTTTTTCGGTGCACGAAAGCCTACGCATGAATTCTACCATCCATTACCAATATACTACACAGTGAATCACGGATTTACAACTACTCAATTAATAAACCTAGCCTACCTGGGCGCCAAGCAGTCGCAGAGGGATTGTAGCTCCAATCCTTGCTTCCGAACGACGAGAAGGTGGATTTTGACCGGAAATCCGTAAGCTATCGACATCCTTACACTAGAAATCTCTTTCTCCTTCCTTCCCAAGCCTAGAGCAGCCTTTTAAGGGTTTCTGGGGGTGATCCTCGCCTCTTTTTGGTGTTTTAGGAAACAGGAGAAAATAAGACTTCGCGTTATTTAAATTTTGTCCCATCCATCCCGCTTTGGTGCGCACTATCCCGCTGTAGCGCCACCGCCCTGGCGGCATCTGGCCCGCTCTGGCGGGATGATGGGCCCAGTTTTCCCTAACGTTTTTTCTTTCCTAAATAACGACGGTTCGGATCGTTACAGTATATGCAAAAAAATAGCAATAGATAGAACAATGACAACAACAACAACAAAGATAATAGCAGTGACATTGAGTTTAGTTAAAACAGGGTTAGATTTGGAGGTATTTGGAAGGATAATAGAAAAGACGCCATTTGCAGGAACAAAATCAGCAAGGGAAACATGGAGAGGTGGAGGAGAAGGATAAGTAGGGAAAAAAGGGTTATTATCATTGTTATCAGGAGTAGTAGAACCTTGAAATGAATACTCTGTAGGGGCGGATGAGAAGGTATAGTTGGTTGAGAAGAAGGTGGTGGTGAGTCTAATGGGGAAAAGGGTTCATGGAGAACATGACGGTTGTTGCTGGAGACGGCGACGGTGGTGGTGGCAAATGATAAGTAGTAGTACTGAGGTGAAAAACAGAGGAAGAAGATGAAGAAAAAAGAAACCACCATTGTTAATAGATGTGGGTAATGGATGTATCAGGTTGGTTAAACGGGTAATGGGTAAGTATTTGAATTTTGTGTTAAATAATTGGTCAAACCGGGTTGAGCTGTAGGATTGTGCCATGTGTATCAAATAAGTCTTCTGTTAGTGTGAGGGGCAAATGTGCACTGATTTTTGGACGGGAGGGGCACTAATGAACGAAAAGTATTACAGAGGGTATTTGTACACCATTAACAATAGTTCGGGGGTATAGTTATCCATTTTCCCTATTAATTATTGTAATTTATAATATTATATATTATAATTATTTGAAATCAAATAAGTTAGGACATTTTCTCAGGCCCACGTGGCCATTAATGAAAAGGAAACATAATAGGGAAAATTAGCAAACTAGTCACAATCCCTAACATAATTATTAAAAACATTTACATTTTAAAATAATTATTAAAAATATCTATATGTCAATACTTTAGAAAATAAATTGTATCCTAATATAATTAATTTCCTTTCCTTTTATTTCTTAAATCAGGTCCACATTGGGGCATTTTTTACTTCACCATCCGGTAAAAAATAAAAACAAAAACTCCTATTACCCACTTACCCTTCTTTCTAGGTTTTACCCCAAATCACTCCTTTCTCTCTCTTTCCTTTTTCACCATTGTTATCTCCTTTCATTATTCAAGAAAATCAACTCTTCGACCTACACTTTGTTCAAGAAATCTCACAATTTATTCAAAAGATTTTTCACCCATTGATAAAGGTAAATTCGAAGTCAACAAGTATTTTGTGAGATTTCTTGTGATTTTGTTTTCATATTCACCAAGTATTTTATATTTCCGATTTTCCGTCTTTTAAACAGTATTGTTCGATTTTTTTGTGAGTTTGTTTTCATATTCACCGAGTATTTTGTGAGATTTTCCTCTTTTATGTATTTCATATTTTTCGTCTTTTAAACACTATTGTCGATTTTTTGTGATTTTGTTTTCATATTTGAGATTTAGTAGATTGTAGTAATCTACATTGGAATTCATATTGTTTGATTTTTTGTACATTAATATTTAATAATTTCAAATTTTGCTTATAAGGTAACTGGTGCACAAGTGAATATGGATTCAGATTTGCGTTTGGTGAACAAAAAATTGGAAAAAGGAACATAGTAGACAGAGAAGAAGAAGAAGAAGAAAGAGAGAGTCAAAGATGAAGGTTGCAAAAATTGTATTCATATTACTTTTTCTTTTATTCAACATTTGTATTTTTATTAAGAACATGATATTTCTTTTTTAGTTTGTAGTCATTCCAATAGGTATGTCAAATTGATTTGTATTTCTTAAGCATAAATGTATCCTATTTTTTTCAGTCAATTTGTATTTTTTTTAGAATATTGTATCCTTCTTCAATAGATTGTATTATTTCCACTATGTATCCTATTTTATTTCTAGAATCTTGTATCCCTATTTCTTTCACAGTCAATTTATATTTTTTTAGAATATTGTATCCTTCCTCAACATATTGTATTATTTCCACCATGTATGCTATTTTTCCAGAATCTTGTATCCTTTCATAAATCATATTCATATGTAATGATTAGATTATATTAGGATACAATCAGTAATATTTTTGTAATACAAATAAAAAATAATATATTTGGCAGTCTTTGATCACTGTGATACAATTTTTAATTTTCACTATGAAAGTAAAATACCAATTTTAATTTGAATGGTAAAGTGAGCACATAAAATGTAAAAATTATTGATATACTATTATTCCTTTTTTAAATATTATCTCCCCTGATTTTCTCCTTTCTGTTATTAAATAATTGTATTCTTGCAAATCAAACAAATAAAAAATACATAAATTAGATACATAACAAACAAAATATTGACATTTTAAATAAATATTGAAAGTGTGGCTAAGGAATCCTATTAAATGCCAAAATATTGACATTTTAAAAATTTTCCTTAATTGCAAGTGCATTTTAAAGACACCACGAAAAATTCATTCGGCCCACAAACTTAGTAAACTTTCAAAATAGCCTTTTGACCATAAACTGCTTTCATTCCCTCTTATAATATATATAGAGTAATATGAGATAGTCTTAAGTCGAAGCAGACACATTTTTATCGACGTGTCTATCTCAGCAAAGATTTTTTTTTCTTAAAACTTAATTTTCTTATAAAAATTTAGTTAGTGTACAATTTTTAAAAATTATGAAATCCGCTTTAGCTATCTTTAGTTATAAACTTATTATTTTGAATATCAGTAAAAAAGCAACTATCGGTGATGAAAATTATTTTAATTATGAACACTTCAATGGACCTCTACACGGGAAAAAAGAAGAAGATTTACTACCACACAAATATATATTATAGTTTTTATCGGTGTAAAAAATTAATTTTTTTAATCAATACCACTTAAAATTTATAAATATTAATAATATTTATCAGATATTTATATATTGAATGGGATGATTTCATATTATTTAATTAATACTTCATCCATTTTAAATTAATTGAATTGTTGAGATATTTTTCATTTTTCAAATTAACTTAATTGTTCAATTTTCAAGACTACTTTTAGAATGTTCTTCCAATTTTCCCCTTTATTAGTTAATATTGGAATTAGTTATTAATTAATGTTTAGTTATTTTAATCATAAATTTGACAGTAATTAATAATGGTAGAAATGAAAAGTTATGCCTAATTTATGTCTTAATCTTCTTTTCTTAAAGGGGGTAAAACACCTCAAGAATTCGATTAATTTAAAATGAAGGGAGTACTATTTAAAAATAAATTTATGAACAAATATTGAGGTCGTATACCGCGGAATTTCGTAACTAGTATTTCAGATAGGCCAGTCTTTGCGCTGGCCGAAAAACGGCTACGACCCATGTTCATCAGCCAAATTCACGAGAGAAATTATGGAAATAAAATGTACTCACCTTTTTCCTAATATTATTACGTCTTCTTATAAGCTTTTACTATAATTAGATTATATATGTATTAACAACTTAAAAGATCTAAAAATCATATTAAAAATTTAAAATTTTTTAAAATTCTATATATATCACATAATTAAAATAAAGAAATGATATGTATTGGGTCCGTGTTAGCACGGGCACATGTTGTCTAGTATATATATATATATATATATATGTATCAATCAACTTTTGAGAATACCATGTTCAATTTGATACAACAATTTGATTTATAGCAGCACGTATTTTTCGAAATAGTGTTATGTAGAGGAATCGTCATTTTAAATCGAATTAATTTCATTCAACCTTCTTAACCTTTTAAATTTAGGAAATAATACTTTTTTTTACCTTTCAAATGGGATAATTTTAGGGAAAAAACGATCTTGTCCAGGTGCACAAACGAATATGATATGGTAAAATTTGACACGAGCATTCGTTTACGAAAGGTGTTGGGATTTAAGTAGTATTGATGGTTGACAAAGAAAGATGAAACACGTAAATCAATATGATCCAAAGGTAGGCTATCACGAGTAGTTGAATTTGGACAAACTTTTAAAATGATTGAAGACAAGAATGTAGAAATTAAGGAATGAATAATACTAATTACGTGATAAAACTCAAGGAAACAAATATATGCTGAATTGAAGAGTTGGAGTTAGACTACAACACAAAAGAATTAAAAAATTTAATTTTAAAAAGGAGTTTCACATGAAGTAGAATTCTAAGTCAAAAGAGTTGGAGGGGGAGGGGGGTCTATTTTTGTTTGATTTGTACATGTGCTGAGCTGAATTGTTGTTCTTAAATAGAAGCAAAGTCGTTCATAATACTTGCGCACTTACAAAGAAAAAAGGACAATTGAAAAATTGACTTTGCAAGTGCTACCAACGGAAGAAACACATCGAATAATCATGTCCGATCATAGAGTTCATGTATTAAAAGTTTTTCTTTATGATTGAGTCTTGATGTAATCTTAATTCAGTGAGTTATGAACTGAATTATGAGTGTTGTCTTCAAGTTGAGATAACTCAAACTGGGAGGATTGTGTTGAAGTTTAGGAATTAGAGTTAGTTCTTAAGATTGCAAGAGTTGTAATCTGAATTTATAACTTGAAGTTTAGGAATTAGAGTTAGTTCCTTTGGTCACTGAGTTTGTAATCTTAAATTGTTGAGGCTTAGTGATTTAGTGAAGTTAGAATTAAATTTTGTAGAGGTACAAGTCGTGATTTTTTTACACCTTTTGAGCTGAGTGTTTTCCACATTAAAATATTGTGTCTTTTTTTAATTACTGTTCTTACTGCTTTGTTGGAATACGTTAATCTCAAAAGGCTAGTCAGGAAATGTTATATGGATACAAACCTAGTCTTATATTGTTCTTCTTGTCTTATATTCTTCTCGTCTTCATCTTTTATATTTCTTGTCTTATTTTACTTTAGCTTTACAACACGTTATCAACACGAGTTGCTCATTCTCCGTCAAGAATCAATGGTAGGTATTTCTTGATTTTTATGAATCATCCTAGTAATTCTTTGGTTTCAAGGTATACTTCATATCCTATATATTATTTGTACTAACAAAGCCTGTTTTGTGGTTATTTTAAAATGGTTAGTAAATTATGATAATCTTCATAACAATATTGAGAGGGACTATTAAAATGTTTGAATTTATTTTAACTTGGGACTTTTATATGGTTCCAACATGTTGTTCTAATTAATTAGTTTTGTTCATTTTTATTCAATTTTAAGTCAAATTCAGATTATATTTATGGTATTCAATATTTATTTGTTGGTAATGCATTTGGTTTTTTAAGACATTGATTGAGGGTAAGACGGTGAATTCAAGTTTCACCGCACCCAGTGGGTAAGACATCGATTAAAGTCTCGGTGCACCATGATAATAAGAAGTTGGGTTCAAGTCCCATTGTTTTATGACCAAAGGCGTCTTTATATGGGTAAGACATTGAGTTTAAGTCCTAATGCACTATAGTGATGATATGATGATGACTAACATAAAGTTCTATACTTTTGACTGAAAGTCATGAAATTTGCCCAATTAATTTGCTCCATTCTCTTATGTGAATGTGGTAGCAATGCATAATATATCTGAAAAATGACAAGTGGTTGAATGTATGAATATGAGTGTGGTAAAATGTTAATGATCATCATTGTTGTAATTAAAAGGAAGAACATTATGGGTTCTTAAGATGGTCCTTCAAATGTGAAGGTAATTTTGTCAATCAAAGTGGTATGAAAGGTAATTGGGCACATTGTTTCTTAAGATGGTCCTTCAAATGTGAAGGTAATTTGTATCCATCAAAGTGGTATGAAAAGATATTGGGCACATTGTTGTTGATGCAACCCAATTTGAAAAGTTTTGTAAATCTTCCATCAAAATAAAGGAATACAAAGTGGTAGTACATTTGGTTCATTTGACCTCTTAAAGTGATGTTGAGGTGAGTCACATAAATTTGATAATGCCAAAGCATGACAATGAGTTTCTAATAAAAACTTATGGAGCATGTACAAATGGTTATGATCCATTTCTTGAAGAAAATGTGACTTGTGTTCGTATGGATAAGAACATGTTCATGTATTGTTGGATAAATTTCACATCTCACCTCTACGGGAGGTTTGAGAGATTGAAAAGAAATATTTTAACATAAATAATTATTTGGTCATATACTTTGAGTACATCATAAATATTGTGGTATGTTCTATCATGAACTATTGCAGGATAAAAGAAAGAAATAATTCTTTCCTATAAAGGTTGTGGCCATGACCAAAATAAATATTATTGTGTGGCAACACAAATTTGTCATTGGTTGTCAGGAAATAAGTCTTGCAGTAATAATTTTAACCATGACAATAATAATAATTTTCTCCTTGAAGGAGATGGTCACCATAAGAATGGTGTCGTGAAATTTGTGCCAGTACACACAATTAATTGAAAGTTTTGGAAAGACTAATTTGTTACTATCCATAAAATGAAATAGTTCATAATATTGAGGTTGTAGTAAGTCTCAAAAGAAACTTTTTAAGTTTCGGAGGAATTGAAAAGAAAAATTATTATATTGAGACTGTAAATTATTGAAAGATTAAATATATTCAGATTACTACAATCAAAGCGGGTTATGAATATTTACATAAAAGGTTACCCGTCTTTCTCTTGTTTGTTGTATAAAGATATGTGCATGATGAAGGAATCACATGCAAAAGTAAACTAGAAGTTTACTAGAATAAATATCAGTTGGCATAACCGGTTGACCATTCTGGTTCAGATGTGATGCAAAAGAAATTGAGAATTCACGTGACTATATGTTTGAAGAAATAAAAGATTCTTCAAGAATTCTTTTGTGTTGCTTGTTCTCATGATAAAATGATCATTGTACCAGCTAAGGTTGGGATTGTATCCCCTGAAATTATTTGAAACATATAAAAAAGTAAATATGGGCCCGTTCATCTGCCATGTGGACCGCTTACCATTATGATTTAATAGATGCATCTATAGTATGGTCACATGTGCATTTGTATCAACTTACAAATTAGTTTTTGTAAGGTTGTTTGCTCAAATTATTAAATTAAGAGCATAGTTTCAAACTATAAAATTATGTTGATAATACTGGTTGGTTTAGCAGAAATTGTATGCCTCCAATATAGCTAGACCATTGATTATGAGAACGAATCTCTAAAATAAAATTTGGTATGAGATGAGTTTATTTAACATGTATGCATCAAGCCAACAAGGTTCTCCCATCACAATTGGTTCAGGGTCCGGAACCAAATAATTTTCATCTAAAAATTTGATGTGTGGACATATGATTTTATTGCTCCACCATGCACAAAGATGGATCCCCAAATGAGGTTGGGGGTAAATGTTAGATTTCCTAACATTAGGGGGAGATATGTTTAGCAGCTGAAAATTATGTGTGGGGTGAATTATCTAGATCCTCGTTAAAAAAATGTGAACTTGAAGTTCAAGAGATAATTCATTTGCAAAATGTTGCAAATAATTTGCCAGATGTATTTGCTGACCCAATATTTTAATTAAGCTGCAAATGCTCCAATAAATAGTCCTTGAAGGACATAGTCTATGGTACGCCAGAAGCGTGATAGACCAATCGATTCCAAACGTAAAACTCCTTGAGGAAGGAGAAGAACAAATTATCAAAATGGTCATGATAATGAGGTAAGTGCTTTGAAAGAGCACTATGACATAACACTTCATAAAACCTTGGCAAAGGTTCAGGTACCTGAAAATGATGAAAAATGAAGAGATCTCGATAAGTTATGTCGTATTGGAATCGAATCAAAATGACCGTCGACGGTATCTTTGATATGAAGTAGCACTCAATGCTATAAATGATTACGAGGATCTTAAATTCAAATCTGTCATATAGTGTAGACAGATAAATGATTAGCCAAATAAAATGCACTATTCAAGTATATTTTGTTTCACTTAGAAAAGTGATGTTTTTGAACTTATAGTTCATAGATCAAAA
>JAJONR010009693.1:0-23427 GCA_029582245.1 Solanum etuberosum
ATATATATATATATATATATATATATATATATATATATATATATATATATATATTGATTTAGTATCAATTAAGTGAAATTATCAGCCTTAATGATACCAATACAGTATATGATACTGATTTAGTATCCGTTAAGCGAAATTATTAGCCTTAATGATACCAATACAATATATGACATTGATTTAGTATCAGTTAAATAAAATTAGTTGGGGGTATATAGAGTAATTAATTAGTTGGGTATGAATGTCAATGAGTATATGTTTTTAATTATTTTGTTTTTATGGGGTATTTGCTTAGTTTTCCTCTAATTATAATTAGGACATAAATCGTCACTGTAAAATTAAAACGCTAAATATATCAATGGAAAAAACTTAATGATTAAAATGTCACGATTCAAACTAACAATTGTACGTGCTTACGTTTTATTGTTATCCAGCTGAAATTTTTTGTCCTCTATTTATTAGAACCGTCAATATGAGCTAGACATGTTGGATCGGGTTGACTCAACCCATGATTTCAAAGGGTTGGGCTGAAGTTTTTGAAGCTCATTAAAATATAACTTACATAAATCTCATAGTGTAAGACCTAAATTACAACTTAACCCTACTCTTTTTTATTTTACAAACATCCCTTAAAATATAAGTCATCCGGATACATAATTGGTTGTCCGGATACATTAATTTTTGATACATTATATGTGCGGCTGTTGTGCTTAAAAAGGGAAAGAAAATGAAAAAAATCTAATTACAATCCCATAATTTACGTTATTCAGTTCCTCCCTTACTGTCAATCACTGAAACGTAGATCCTAACATACAAACCAATTCAAAATTCAAAATTTTAAATCCACGTTTACTCAATAAGCTCTTTACTGTCAATAACGTCATTCTTTACTCAAAAGAAAGAAGACCAAATTGTCTGACAATGAAAAGATTTTGTAGTCATTTTCGCTTGACAGTATCAAATATCAGCTACAAAGTGATGGTGCCAAGACAAAGTAAATTGACTTACCTGTATATGTCTAAATGTTGAACATTCAATACATGTTTCGATCTCTCGAAATTGTTGCATAATTGGTGATAGTGGCTAATCTCAAAATTTCTAGTCATTCGTGAATCTAATTTCAATCATTGCAGTTGAGTTGAATATTGATGAATTGAGGAAAACATCGAGATCCAATACATGTAGAAAGTAATTCATCTCCACTAATTATTAGGAATGATATGGGAGTAAAGTTGTACGTTGAGGTGAAGAAACGTGAGGTTAGATTTGCTATGTCTCCCCTCTGTATTGATACAACAGATAAGAATGTTGGCGAGATACAAAGATTTGATGTATCAACTGGTGCAATTGTCTGGATTTGCTATGCATACCCTCTGTTTTTTTATTTTTAAATTTGTATATTGATATATAAGTCGTGATACATTACTGATTACAAATTGATACATTGCTAGTTTGACGTATATGTAATGTGATTTTTCCAAGTGTCAGCAACATTAGATTATGTATCAGTATAATAACTATAAACATGATACATTGCTTAAAACTCACTAGTCGAAGTATCAACAACATTAGGTTATAATAAGTATAATCAATATAAACATGATACATTGCATAAAATATAGTTGTTGTATCAGAAAGCTAAATTACGAAACAAAATAAATTGGATATATTGAGACTATGTATATTTGGTAACGATGGGCGTGATAATCCAGATCCATTCTTTTTCTCTCTTTTTTGAACGTTTTTTTCACAATCGATTTAGAAGTCGAAGATACATCCTTCTTCAACTTTGACTTCTCTAATCTCAAATTCTTCATGAATAATGGATATTTAGCAGTAATTTGTATAAATGTATCATGGTCATTAATGTGTCACCACTGAAGAGCAAGGATTCTCTATGTATATCTGTGTCTTCTTCTTTTTCTTCCTCCTTTTGGTCTTATGAACTCTTTATATAGGCTTGAGCTAGGGCTTTAGGGGTATTTTGGTCCGAGCAATTTTGACCCATGGGTTTGAAGAAAATGAGTTGGGATCATCTTGTCAACTTAATGGATAGGCCCAAATGTACTTTGGACTTGATTTAAGTCATATAATTTTGATTTAAATATTAATCCGACTTTATTAACCAGTAATTTGACTTGGTCAACGTATCATGAATTTAAGATTTAATCCAAATTTAGTATGAATTTATCAATAAAATTTCACTGTCTACAAATGCCCCCTGCTTCGAGGCTTGCTGCGGTGTCCAACTTGTCGAACCTTTAAAGACAAGGCTTGAAGTACTCGTGAATTTTTATTTTTTTTGGAGTCTTTCAAAACTTTCCATATTTGAATCCAATGGAATTTTCCATAACTTGATTCCTATAGAAACTTACCATAATTTGGTTCCTAGGAAAATTTACCATAATTTTGTTTCAAATATGGTTTTTCCATAATTTGTAGGAACACAATTTATTGATTTCTATAAATACACATGCTCTAACAATGGTTGATTGTCAACTTGAGGCATATCAAACTCAATTTTCGTCACTTTTTTCAGCACAGCACACCTGCGGTAGAAAATTGATAACTGTTGTAGAAATGTCGAAATCATGATTCGTTTGATGTTCCAGAAACTAGACTCAGAGGGCTACGACATATCCGAAATTCAGAATAAAAAACTTTCTGAATTTATGAGAATTAATTTTTGAAGTTTGCTATCAAATCTGTCTTTTTTTTTTATAGCTCTATGTAGTCTCGTCAAAACGTCTCTATCTTGGTGTAGAAGATTCTGAATGACAAACGACTTGATTCTATAGAAACTAGACATCAAAGTCTACAACATATTGAAAAATCAAGGTAAAACTCTTCATGGATTGACGAGAATTAATTTTTGAAGTTGGTCTTCAATTTTGTCATTATTGTTTTGCAGATTTGTGGAGCCTCACCAAAACGTTTGTATCTTGGCGTAGGAGAGCTCGAATGGAGAGCGACTTGATTCTATAGAAAATAGACTCTTAATTTCTACAACATATTCAAAAATCAAAGTCAAAGTTCGTATGGATTGACCAAAATTGATTTTCTTAAAGTTAGCGATCAAATTGACTTTGGACAACATTCATGAGAGTTTACTTCTCTGCATCTTCGCCGAAGAGCCGCATATTGATTGAGAATTTTGTCATCATCTACATGGAGAAAGAACAAAAATCTCTTAAGCCAATATAACCATATTCATCATGACGAGCGCGAGAGTATATGCCACAATTTTCACCATGCCGATTTGAAGCTTCGGGCAATTGGCACCGTGAGACACATCACTTTTTTTTTTTTTTGTAGGTTTACGATGGACCGAAGACAACCTCAATATCACACCATAAAAATGAGGGGTAATCCATAATTGACGAGGAATCACTTGATGCATCTTCGTTTGTAGTTGTGATTTTGACGACGAATCATACTTGGTGTAATATTTTAGCAATTGTGGCTTTGGTGGAGATGTACCACACTTAGTGCGTCTTCTTTTGTAACTGCGTCTTTGACGACGAACTACACTTGGTGCATTTTATTTTACATTTGTGGCCACACATGATGCATCTGCTTTTGTAGTTTCAACTTTGATGACGAACCACACTGGGTGCCTCCTCTTTTGCAATTGCGACTTTAGCGACGAACTACACTTGGTACATCTTCTTTTACAATTGCGGCTTTGATGACGAATCATACGTGGATCATCTTTTTTTAGAGTTGTGGCTTTGATGACGAACCACACATGAATTTTTTTTATTTTTTTTTACAGTTGCGGCTTCAACGACGAACCACACTTGATGTCTCTTCTTTTGTAGTTTCAATTTTGATGACGAATCACACTTGGTGCCTCTTCTTTTGCAATTGCGGCTTTAGCGATGAACCACACTTAGTACATCTTTTTCTACAATTGCGGTGTGGATTATCTTCTTTTAGAGTTGTGGCTTTGATGAAGAATCACACATGAAATATCTTCTTCTTTTTTCTTTTTTTTTTTGCAGTTGCAGCTTTGACGACGAACCACACTTGATGCCTCTTCTTTTGTTGTTGCGACTTTGACGACGTAACTTGATGCCTCTTCTTTTGCAGTTGCGAATTTAGCGACGAACCACATTTAGTTTTGACTTTTTCGAGAAAGAGATTTTGGTGTAGTGTATCCTAGTTCTGGAGAACAACTACTTGTCACATGATCAACTTCACAAACCAGACTTCAAAATATTCCCCCATGCCAAAGATAGGGCTCACTTACGGCTGCATCGACACATAAAAATATTTAAAGTGATGATGTTTGATGAAGAGGTGATGCGAACTTGATAAAGACATCCAAGACGAGTTGACAAACCACTTCTTGACGTTTGATTTTTTTATTTTATACTTAGACCTTTTGTATGGGATGATATGTCCATTTTTTCATCTCTTCCTTATGATTGTTGATGTGTAAAAACTCTTCCAATTTCAAGCAATAAAATAGTGACTTATATTTCAATAAGTAGGGATTTATCAATAAAATTTCACTGTCTACAACTATTATCTGATGATTTACAATATTTTCTTGTGCTTCTGATTCTTGAGGAACCATTACATTGATAGGATTTACTCTAAACTTCTAATTCTTGGAAAGATATCTATCTCTTGAATAACTTGAAATCATTAATTGGAAAGAGAAAAGATTTGAAATTTAAAAATGGATTAATGGAGGTAACTGTGGAGAGATTAGTGGCGTGAAAAAAGAAGGAAAATCACGGGTATAGGATTTCAAATTGATGTATTTGGAAAAGGGGATGATGGGAGCAAAAAAGGGGACTTTTGATATTTTTTGAAATGGTAGGAAAAATAAGAAAATATGATAAAAATGGTGTATTGTTAGGTAATTTTTCCTTAAAAAATAGAGCTTTTTAGCTTGTCCCGAGTAAGACAGCTAGCCTATGAAACAATGTGGCTTGGCCCGAGTAAGACAGCTCACGTCAAATGTATTTTTAAATATTTTTTTGTAGTTACCGTGTTATTAAATAGGTATTGAAAATTATATTTTCCGATAAAATGACTATGAAACTAGGTAAATTTTGGATGACCATGAAATCTAACGACTAGGCAAAGTTGGATAACTTTTGAAAATAAAATAAAATTAAGTGACTTTGATGATCAATTACTAAAAATTGAGTGACCATTCAAGTATTCAAACTCTAAATAAAAGAACACAATATGTTTCATTCTATATGATATTCTTTTCTTACTGTTATATATTTTGATAAATATAATACTATTTTATATTTGAAAATAATTAAATTTTAAATTTCTTATTTCATTATTCATATCATGTTCAAACTCATAAATTTTATTTTTATTTTAAAAATTACTGATTAAATATCGTCATATAAATTAAAATAAAGAGAATAAACCTGTGTTAGACTAGTCTATATATAAGTGAACAAAACTTTCTTAAAGCCAACAAGCTACAATAACCTGTTACGTCCTAATATTCACATTTTCCTTATCTCAAAGTGCTGGAAAACGAAAGATATATATTGACTATTATTTTGGAAAGAGGAAGAGTATGCACAAACTTATAGATAATTATTTATACAATATCGTGTAAAATAATAATTTATATAATGGGTCACTTGTTATGTAATTAGAGGTATATTTCTTGATAAACATTATATGATAAACTAGCAAGTAACCTGTTTATAATTACTTTATTTGTTTATTATATTTTGATTTGACATAAAATTTAAAAATATTAAAAAAATTCTTAAATTTTATAAAAATGTCTTTTAATCTTCCGTTCATAGCCATATCATATGAAAATTTTAAATTAAAGAATTGTTAAATTTATTAAAGCTCACACAAATAAATTGAAACTGAGGGAGTTCATTATTAAAGCTCACACACAAAAATTGAAGGAAACATCTCACACAGCCGCACATTTTCTTTTCGAAAAGGAAAAGAAACAAGTACCCTTCTAGACTATGGTCCTAATTACATTCCCTCCTGAACCTTTTTTTTTTTTTGTAATTTTGTAAACCTTATGTAAAGATTGATCTTGGGCCTAACTCAACCTCAAAAACTAGTTTATGAGGGGAGGTTTGTCCAAGTCCATTTGAGGAGACCAATTTTCCATCCTTCTACCGGTGTGGGACTTCTTAACACTCCCAACTGGAGCGTGAACACTTTTAAAATGGGGGTCTAACCTCGATGAACAACAACTTGGGATTGATCTGGCTCTGATACCATGTAAAATGGATCTTGGGCCTAATTCAACCTTGACTTACGTGACATCTCCCACGCGTCTCAACTACGTGGAGTCATGGAGTATGCCACGTAAGCCAAAAGGTGTACAAAATTACAAAAAAATGAGTTCGAAGATAATAGAACCTTGGTTTAATTAAGATCTGTCTCTGAGATTTCGGTATTAATTTAGAAGGTACTTATGTTTTATACCTTTCGAAAATAAATTACTAGTTAGTACAATATTTCTGTTGCCTGTTATTTTGATGATTTGGATTTCTGGCTATTCACATAGGCATTATTATCTCCTGCTTATGTTGATATATAAGTTCAGCAAAATTTTGGAGTATTTGAAAGTCACAAAAGTTTTTGACTATTATTTTGGGCATTATCACAAACTAATAATATATGGGGCGATAAAGCATCTGTTGTAGTACTATTAGCTCAAGTCAAATTGTTGATGCTAAGTAGGCGTTTCACTATAGAATATCTGATTTGAGATATGAAATTTGCTCAAAATTTTAATTTTAAATTCTGATTTTAATTTATTTTTTAAAAAATAAAATTTGATTCAAAAATTTATATTTTGCAAAAAGACACATATTTTAAACTTTGCAAAAAAAAAAAAAAAAAGACTCATGCTTGACGTGAAAAAGTTGTCCTCATTATGTGAAAAAATTATATTAAAGAATAACTAGTTACTACTATTGTTAAATGATAAATCTTTGTAAGAGATAATAAACCTAAATTAGTTGTTGAATTAAAGAAGACCAAAAAATTCATGTATGAGAAAGATTAGTCAAAAATGGTATATATGGACTATTTGTGTAATAGTAACGGTATATGTGTGTCATCTTTTTAAAAAGAGATATATCAATTCTAAATCTCAAAGTTGAGGGACACAATATACACTTTTAGGCAATCGGTAATATATTCTTTGTCACGTCACCTCTTATAGGTATTAAATTCACTTCAAACAAAAATAAAGGGTATAGAGTTACTCGTAAAATTAAGAGTATGTAATTGAGTTTTCGGGACAAGATTAAGGAGAAACTTATGTATTTTCCCATCATTATTAGATCAAATCATAGTAACACCCCCAGGCATCATCTCCTGCTTATCTTGATAGTTCATAAAAAAATTGGAGTATTTGAAAATCACATAGTTTTCTAGAGTTAATGTGCCATAAACCATTTGTTATAGTATTAGCTTACCACCCAAATGAAGTCAAGCTGCTGACTCCATTTCCATAAATAAGCCTACTCAATAGAAAACTGACAAAAAATAGGCACGAGGTTAGTTCAATAAAAATAAGCAAGTGCATATATTACTCACATGTCAATAAGTAATAGTGAAAGTGAAAGTGTGCATTATTGCTATTATTATTACTACTAAAAGTGGGTCAAAACCGACGGATAGGGTCAGTTTGGTAAAAATAAAATTAAAAAATTGAGGAACTACATCGATCTTTTCGTAGATTTTGTTAAAATAACATGGATAAACTTGGCTTTTCCTTGATTTTTTGCATTGTTTTTAGTAGTGTAATAACCTTATGTACTCCACGATCTATGGTGATCCAAAATCTATCATAACATAAGGAAGGACATAAACAAGTATCCTTTGTAACTTGTAATAATCTAGTAAAGTTTGGGAACTCTTATCCTAATGTAATAAATACCTTTATATATAGTATCTGTTACGACCAAAAATTAAAAAAAGGAACATTTTGAGGATGCAAAAGAGCATTTTTATTTCATTTATTTTGTACAACATAACGAAAAAAAGGGAAAACCAACCAACTATTGATTAGTACTACTTTTGTCTAGTGGTTGTAGAATTTGGTTGATCAATTTGTCTATGTTCACATAAGATGATCCTGTTGGTTTTGCAGCTGCGTCCTCAGCCAATTTCTTCCACTCCATTGCCTTTTTCTTCATATCTTTACCTTTCTCGCCAACCATTAGATCCCTCACAAGACGTTCAACTTCATCCCTTTTCACATTATTGTCAATTTCCATTCCAATTCCCCATTGAGTGCATTTGAACCAACAGTTCGTCTGTTGTTCCGCGAAGAACGGCCAGCAGATCATTGGCACCCCATTGCCAATACTTTCAAGGGTTGAATTCCATCCACTGTGAGTCAAGAACCCTCCAATAGCAGAGTGGCTAAGGACTTGTTCTTGCAGGCACCAACTTGTTAGCATCCCTCTTTCTTTAGTTTCTTCCACGAATTCGGGTGGAAGAATTGCTTCTTCCCCTGGTACAATATCAGGTCTTATGATCCATAAAAAATCCATCTGACTATTGGCAAGTCCCCATGCGAATTCAATAAGTTGGTTCGCCGTCATGACAGTGATGCTCCCAAAATTAACATATACAACAGAATTTGGTTTCTTGGAATCAAGCCAGTCTAGACACTTGGTTTCTTCTTTCCATAGATTCGATCCCAAGCCCTCCAAGTTTTTTTCATCGACAACGTGTTCCATAAGAAGATTTAAGGGACCAACGACGTAGATTGGAGGAAGAAGTTTTTGAAGTGATTCAACAACTTCTCTCTCCAATGTCTCAAATGTATTGACGATGATAGCAGAAGCATTTTTTGATCTCTCTGTTTCTTGGATGATGAATTTGATCATGTATTCTTCGGGATTTGTAGTTCTTAAGAAACTTGGAAGATCCCTAAAACGTATTCCTTCCATGCCTGGTATCCAATCCAAAGTTGTCTCCAAATATCCATTTGTCAAGTAACTTTCATCTGCAATTCCCAAAGAAGATCGACCAAAGATAATATAAACCAAATTTAAAGCCACAAGATACTTTAAAGAGTAAATTTTATGGCATTTTGATTCATTAAGTATTTTTTACTAAACTATTAACTGAGGTTATTTTTATTCAATTTCGCATAGCTCAAGAGCATTCTTTACTCTTTTTCCGTTAAAAGAATGATACAGGGGATCGGATATGTATACCTTTAAGTGGAGTGTATCCTTTCTCAACTAGATCGCGGTAATACATGTAACATAATAAACCACAAGCACTTGGAGTCCAAAAGAGAACTTGAGGGATGCCCAAATCTTGAGCAGCAGAGAGAGTGAAGCTCATTGAACCATCAGACACGATACACGATACACGTGGTACGTTAGTATTTTTGAGCTTTGCAAGTAACTCTTTGAAAGGACCTAAACATGTAGTGGTTGTAGATTTACAAAGAGAAGAAATGTCTTGAGTGGCATCAGGGCCACATGGGGGGAGGCCATCAGGAATGGTCTCGAATCGAAAAGATGGCAAACCATTGAGGCTATCGGGGCCTCGAGACTTAAGGAGACGCTTATGGTTGTGTTCAGTGTTGACAAAGGTAATATGAAAGCCTTTGTGATTGAGGATTTTGGCTAATTTTAGCATTGGGCTAATGTGGCCTTGAGCAGGGTATGGTAAGCAAACTGCATGAGGTTTGTCTGAATTTTCAGCATTAATGGAACACATTTTTTTGGTTTCCTTATTTGAGTGAAACAGGTGTGAGAGATGATATATTTTTGCAAGAGGAAGAGAGTGGGTACATTTTATAGACGACCTAGTTGAAACGAGTCAAAATCTTAGGTCATCATTTGGTGAAATTAATTCCGCAATACAATTAGTTATCCCGAGATTGTAAGGTCAGATAATGATCATGGGATAACTAATTTTGAAATAACTTATTCTTCAACCAAATAAGCCCTTATTGTATTTTAACACTAGATGTTAAATTTCGTACTACCGACGTAATGGCCGGCTTTCTGATTCTGTTCAAATATGCATCATATTACTAACGGCACGGAACAAGGACAAAGTCATATCGAAATTTCTTAATGACATCATCAAAATATGTGGTGGTTGTTTCTTAAATTAATCATCCGATGTCTCAATTTTGGGTTTTGGATATAGAAAAAACTTTGATAGGAGGGCTACTCCAAAATGGCCCCACCTAGCGTGCGTATCCGAATTAGTTGAACTCTAATAATATGAATACCAAACACGACAAGCAAAATATAAACCTTAAAAAGGTATAATGCTTTCCAGAATTCGTATGGTATTTGCTAGAGGAAGAGGCTATATATATATATATATATACATATATAGATGTTTGCTTTCTGGGTCGAGCTCGTCGAACCGGGCTTGCCTAGTGTGAATTACCTCTCCTATATTGTTTGTGAGCTATTGCATAGAAGCAGAATTTTACCCTATGCGCACCCAAAGAGTAGCAGCTGCGGGTTTCCTTTTATCATAAATATATATATAGATCATAGATGGTATTTATCAAAAAGAGTCAAAATCTGTGAGATAAATATTTAAGCATGAGATGTTAAATTTTGTACAATGACATATGGCCTTACTATTGGTTTTGTCCAAATCTGCATGTTGCAACATCATAAATCATAATGACATATTACTAACGGATAGAAAGGACAAACTCCTACTGAAATTTCATAATGAGGTATAAAGCTTTTGGCCAGAATCCTTGCCCCACCAACTGTTGCAAATTACTTGGCAAACTGTCCCTCGGGCATCTCCAATCTTACGTTCTTTAAATATAGAGTTTTCTATTTTTTACAATCAACTTTAACAAAATTTTCTATTTTATTCTCTAAAATAGAATTATTTTTTTTCTCCTTGATATTATATTATTATTTCTATTTCTATTTCATTTTTTTACAATATAAATTCATTCTTTCGTTTTTCAAAACAATCACCCTATATAATTTTCATGTAATATAATTATTATTTTCAAATTCTTTATTTAACTATGAATAGTTGAAAAAAGAAACCAACAAGTACAACCGTAATCACAAGTACAATAAATCTCTAGATCATACACTAATTTTTTTCGAATATTGTTAAATCTGAAAACGACCTACCGGATTACTAAATTATTGTTGTGATTTTTAAAATTATTATGTTATGTATTATATTGTTATCTTATATTTAAATTATTATGTTATGTATTATATTTTAAAATTAAAATTTTCATCTTATCATTTAAATTTTCTACCTTCTTTATAATGAAAATTAATAATGATATCAAATGATCACTTAAAGTGATGGAAATTGAAAAAAAAAAAAATTCCAATTGAACACGTTTACCGAAGGGAGTATTAGTTTACCGAAGTCAAACTGCTAACTCAATGTATGAGGTAAGGTTTGGTCCTCCACTGTAACCTTTTGCTTTGAAATAGAATCTTCATTGCTGTAAAAAAAAAAAAAAAAAACTGCTAACTCAATTTCCATAAGCCTACTCATAGTATTGAAAACTGACAAAAAAATAAATAGGCACGAGGTTACTATATGAGAGCTACACACAATGAAAAATCGTTCGAAAGGATGAAGGATAGTTCAATAAAAATAAGCAAGTGCATATATTACTCACATGTCAATAATAATTGTGAAAGTGAAAGTGTGCATTATTGCTGTAACACTGAAAACTATGTAACGTCTATCAGAAGATAAGAAAGAATATACAATTACTAAACAAGTGTCCTTGGTAACTTGTAATAGCTTAATAGAGTTTGGAAATTATAATATCTAACTTAGGTAGCTATTACATTAGGGATACTACACATAATATATTATATCTGTTACTAAAAAAAATAAAGGACATTTTGAGGGTGCATTTTTATTTCATTTATTTTGTACAACATAACGAAAAAAAAAAGGAAAACCAACCAACTATTGATTAGTACTACTTTTGGCTAGTGGTTTCGGAGGAGAGTAGAATTTCATTGATCAGTTTGTCTATGTTCACATAAGATGATCCTGTTGGTTTTTTAGCAGCTTCTTCAGCCAATCTCTTCCACTCCATTGCCTTTTTCTTCATATCTTTGCCTTTCTCACCAACCATCAACTCTCTCACAAGACTTTCAACTTCATCCCTTTTTACATTATTGTCAATTTCCATTCCGATTCCCCATTGGGTGCATTTGAACCAACAATTAGTCTGTTGTTCTGCGAAAAACGGCCAACAGATCATTGGCACCCATTGCTGATACTTTCAAGGGTCGAATTCCATCCACTGTGAGTCAAAAAACCTCCAATTGCAGGGTGGCTAAGGACTTGTTCTTGTGCGCACCAACTTATCAACATCCCTCTTTCTTTTGTTTCTTCCATGAATTCAGATGGCAGAGTTGCTTTTTCCCCTGATACAATATCAGGCCTTATGATCCACAAAAACTCCATCTGACTATTGGCAAGTCCCCACGCGAATTCAATAAGTTGGCTCGCAGTCATGACAGTGATGCTCCCAAAATTGACATAAACAACAGAATTTGGTTTCTTGGAATCAAGCCATTCTACGCTTTTTGGATCCTCTTTCCAAAGATTGGATCCCAAGCACTCCAAATTCTGGTCCTCAATATGTTTTAAAAGAAAATCCAAGGGTCCAATTGTGTAGACCGGAGGTAGAAGGGCCTGAAGTGATTCAAGAATTTCCTTCTCTAATGGATCAAATGTATTGATAACAATAGCAGAAGCTAATTTGCTTCTATTTGTTTCTTGGATGAAGTAGTTGAACAAAAAATCATCTGGATTTGTACTTCTCAAGAAACTTGGTAAATCCCTCAGACGTATGCCTTTCATGCTCGGTATCCAATCCAAAGCTGTCTCCAAATGCCCATTTGTTAAGTCACTTGCATCTACAATCTCCCCAAAAACATAAAAGAATACAAGTTAAAACACACACTCTAAAGGGCCATTTTAAAACAGGACAAATCAAACAGAGTATACCTTTAAGTGGAAAGTATCCTTTTTCGGCAAGTTCGTGGTAATGCATGTAACCTAATAAACCACAAGCACTTGGAGTCCAAAAGAAAACTCCAGGGATGCCCAATTCTTGAGCAGCAGCTAGAGAGAAGCTCATACAACCATCGGAAATGATGCACGAGACAGGTGGCACATTGGATGAACAAGTATTATTGAGCTTTGCAAGCAATTCCTTGAAAGGACCTAAACAAGTTTTGGTAGTGGATTCACACAGAGCAGTAATATCTTGAGTTGAATCAGCATCACAAGGTGGGAGGCCATCAGGAATGGTCTCGAATCGGAAGGATGGCAAACCTTTGAGGGAATCAGGGCCGCGAGACTTAAGGAGACGCCTATGATTGTATTCATTGTTGACAAAAGTGATGTGAAAGCTTTTGTGATTGAGTTTTTTGGCTAATTTTAACATTGGATTAATGAGGCCTTGGGCAGGGTATGGTATGCAAACTGCATGAGGCTTGTCAAGTTCATGTGTGCTTCTAATGGAATCCATTTCTAAAGGGGAAAGCATGTTGTAAGAACGTGCAAGTATTTATAGAGAAAAATAGTGAGATGAACTTGTAAGTTTTGAAAGTTAATGATTAACAAAATGAAGTATGAAATAGCAGAAAATGTCATAAATGGTACCTTATCTACACGAATATATCTCAAATGGTCCTTTAAATATACATTTACTTATCGATTTAATGTTTTAACTATTCAAAAAACTTCAGATTTGGTCTATGACTCTTTGCCTAATTTTTATACAAATAGTTTAGTTTTATATTAACGAAACTCATACATTCGTGGAATTAAATCGTTAACCCATTTTTTCTAGTTCTCTCTCTTTCCGCTACTTTTTCTTCAAATTACTCTTATGAAAAGAACCACAATATCAACTATTCAAAATAAAATTAATGAGTAAAGAAGATACAATTCCTAATTTTATTCAATGGAGGATAAAAGGAAGCATTTTATTCCGCGCGAATTTTTTCATACAAAAGAAAAATAAGATATTTGATCTTATTACTCAAATTCATCTACGTAAAATAAAACGAAAAGAATAATAAAATAAATCTATTTCAAAATAACAAAAATCTTTAAAAGAAGAAGTTGAAAAACTATTATTTTATAAATCTTGACTTTCGTCACACATACACTTTATTTCAATGTATCACACTTGTATCTTATGAGATACACTTGTATCATCACTAGGAATCACAAAAAAAACGTGTGTTTCCCGGTATGAAACTTGTATTTCAAGAAATACCCAGTTTATACACGTACAACAAATACACTTTAGTTAAATTATTGCCAAATTAGGTCGGAGAAGAGAAAGAAATCAATGGCAAACAGATGTCGCGTGTTCATAATGCTGAATTGTATGATTCATTATAAACCTCCCGTGCTGCTTGCAATATACCGTAGGGATGAGGTTTTGATGAATCTTGCTCTTACATGTAAAGGAAATTTTCCCTTCAAATATTAACATTTGACACAGATTTACCCAATGGACGCTATCTCCTACTTCTCTTGATATATGTATATTTTTTAGACTATATATCTCTAATATTTGAGTAATTCAAAAGCAGGACAAAGTTGGAAAATTTGCAAGGGACCAAAAGATTTTGATGTAGTAGCATATAACAACAGTTGTTTTTCTTTTATCATTATTAGAACATATTACAGCACCAAGTTACAACATAATAAAAAACAAAAGGGAAACAAGAGTTAAAGGATGATGCCAACACAGGAAATAATGAAAATCAACCACCTAATGTTTGAGGAGAATTTCATTGATCAATTTGTCTATGTTCACATAAGATGATCCTGTTGGTTTTGCAGCAGCTTCTTCAGCCAATATCTTCCACTCCATTGCCTTTTTCTTCATATCTTTGCCTTTCTCGCCGACCATTAGCTCTCTCACAAGACTTTCAACTTCATCCCTTTTTACATTATTGTCAATTTCCATCCCAATTCCCCATTGGGTGCATTTGAACCAACAATTAGTCTGTTGTTCCGCGAAGAACGGCCAGCAGATCATTGGCACACCATTTCCAATACTTTCAACGGTCGAATTCCATCCACTGTGAGTCAAGAACCCTCCAATAGCAGGGTGGCTAAGGACTTGTTCTTGCGGGCACCAACTTGTCAACATCCCTCTTTCTTTAGTTTCTTCCACGAATTCGGGTGGAAGAATTGCTTCTTCCCCTGATACAATATCAGGTCTTATGATCCATAAAAATTCCATCTGACTATTGGCAAGTCCCCATGCGAATTCAACAAGTTGGTTCGCGGTCATGACAGTGATGCTCCCAAAATTAACATAGACAACAGAATTTGGTTTCTTGGAATCAAGCCATTCTACACTTTTTGGATCCTCTTTCCAAAGATTGGATCCCAAGCGCTCCAAATTCTTGTCCTCAATATGTTTTACAAGAAAATGGAGGGGGCCAATAGCGTAGACCGGAGGAACAAGTGTCTGAAGTGATTCAAGAACTTCCTTCTCTAACGGATCAAATGTGTTGATTACAATAGCAGAAACCAATCTGCTTCTATTTGTTTCTTGGATAAGGTAATTAAACATAAAATCATCTGGATTTGTACTTCTCAAGAAACTTGGTAAATCCCTCAGACGTATGTCTTTCATGCCCGGTATCCAATCCAAAGCCGTCTCCAAATACCCATTCGTCAAGTCACTTGCATCTATAATTTCCCCAAGAACATAAAAGAGCAAAGGTTAAAACACAAACATATATAAAGATGGGCCATTTTAAAACAGGACAAATGAAACAGAGTATACCTTTAAGTGGAAAGTATCCTTTTTTGGCAAGTTCGTGGTAATGCATGTAACCTAATAAACCACAAGCACTTGGAGTCCAAAAGAAAACTTCAGGGATGCTTAATTCTTGAGCAGCAGCTAGAGTGAAGCTCATACAACCATCGGAAATGATGCACGAGACAGGTGGGACGTTAGATGAACAAGTGTCATTGAGCTTTGCGAGCAATTCCTTGAAAGGGCCTAAACAAGTTTTTGTAGTGGATTCACACAGAGCAGGAATAACTTGAGTTGAATCAGCATCACAAGGTGGGAGGCCATCAGGAATGGTCTCGAATCGAAAGGATGGCAAACCTTTGAGGGAATCAGGGCCGCGAGACTTAAGGAGACGCCTATGATTGTATTCATTGTTGACAAAACTGATGTAAAAACCTTTGTGATTGAGTATTTTGGCTAATTTTAACATCGGATTAATGTGGCCTTGGGCAGGGTATGGTATGCAAACTGCATGAGGCTTGTCATAATTTCCAATGGAACCCATATTTCTAAAAACAGCTTATAGTTTGTCTAAAGGGGAAAAAGATTGGTTTGACTTTGTCTAGTTGAAGAATGTGCAGGTATTTATATAAGAGCTAGTGAGATGATACTTATAAGATTTGAAAGTTAAAAGATCAAAAAATGAAGCAAGAAATTTAGAAATGGGAGAACAGTCAAAGTTGAATTCCATCACCTGAACAGATAGAATAAGAAGCGGAAGCTTTTAATTTCTCCAATCAATGCGATAACATAATTTTTCTATCAATTTCTTATGTAACCACCTCACTCGAAAAATGCACGATGGTAAACAGATTCTCACTAAAATATTGAAAAGTCTCTTAATTTTTCTACTTAGAACCCTCGGTTTCAATTTTAGTCTGTCTCAAATGGAATGTTCATTTTCCTTTTTAGCATCCTTTTAATTTAAATTTTTCATGTTGCATGTTTGAGACTACAAGATAAATAGATAATTTGATATATTTCACACATCTTTAATTTAAGATTACAAGATTCAAAATTCTTAAATTTAAGATTACAAGATTCAAAACTCTTAATTTATTTTTGTAAACTCAGTGTCAAACAAATGAAACTAAGAGAGTAGTATTTTTTCTTTTCACACTTATTCTATCAAAATATACGCCATTAAACATTTTCTAATAAAAAAATAAAAAATAGTAGTTTTAATATTTTAATAGTGTGAGTTGTTTTTTCTTTTCCTCCGTCGCCTAGCTCCCAGCTTTCTTCAACTTTTATTGTTTACACTTTATTTGTCACTATTCCCACCCACCTACAGTAAATGGAGATTCTCAAATCAAAAAAATTTATGAGTATCATATAATTATCATATCATATACCCTCTAGAAAAAATAATGATAATTATCGTAATCGTTGCCCTCTGAAATGTATATTAAACTATGATTAAGATAATGTTAATTAAAATAATTTTTGCACAAACTTATGATATTTTTTACCAGAAAGTGCGGAAGAAAACATCAATTAAATCAAGTAAAGAATCCAATGCAAATATTAAAAGTCATCAAGCAAACACAAGCCCTAAATATTAAAATATTCTTTTTTCCCCCCTCGAAAACGACTAAGGATAGGTTAATTAGGTACTACTCAAACTTATTTAGGGGACGGTGATTTTAGACGGTGATTTGCTTGTTTTTTAATCTAAAAATTTACTCTCTTCGTTTATTTTTTTCGTTTACTTTTATTTATTCAGGATAGACTTTATGTCCCTCTTAAAAAATAAAAACCAAGTGTATATTTATGATGATGTCCATTGATGTACAGTTTTTAATTAATGAGGGAAATAATTTAAAATAATTAATTTATGAATACAACATTAAAGAGAAATTGTCTTTCATTTGATACGTAAAATTTACTAGTAATAAAAGTGAAAAATTATTTTAAATATAACGAAAGGAATATTGCGTATCCTCGACATGTTAGACAATATCTTCCTACCATGATATGCATGCAAATTGACAAAATTGAAATCAACGATGATATCATATTATATTATATAATAGTATATAAATATCAGATCCGTGGCATATCTTGATTACAGCAATGCTATACTTAGGATTATTATTTCAATTAGAAATAATTATGGTGATTGGTTTCAATCAGTCATGACTCAAGTGAGTGCAAGTGGGACACCATTTGAGTTTTTCTTTTTTTAATATCAACTCCAAATTTTATTCATACTCAAAAGTAAAAAATAAGGTTACAGATGATTTAATGGTTTTTTTTAAAAAAAATTACAAACCTCCGTTGATCGTTGATAAGTAAAGGATATAACTTAATTTGAGCTTGGCATACCAAATTCGATCGTGATCTAAGGGTAGAGTCAAAGTTAGCTTCGGTTTACCAAGTTAACACTAAAAATATAATCTAAGAGCATGTGTGAACTTTCTTTTGACTTCATGTGGATCATATTAAAGAATGCAACAGATGCTTTACTTCATTAGAGTTGAGTTCATTCACATTCAACATTTATCTTTACACAAGGATTGATAGCGTACTAAGCTTTTGATATTCATTAAAGCTAATTACTATATGCAAAATTATTAATTTCCATACTATAATGCTAATTGTGATGAGATTTTGTAATCGGAAGCATCTAAAATTGTGGACAAGTCAATATGAACAAAGTGCATTAGATTAACCCTAATACAAGAAATATTAGGGTTAGTCTAATATTTTCTATAATTAATGTCTTAGGCATTATTATTAGATTCTAATACTTAGTTAGTACTGTTAACTGTTCTAAAAATGAATATTCTACCTCTAGTCTCTAATTCAATTAAGTAAAAACTAAACTAATCTTACTAGTTACTAGTGATTTACTACTAATTGTTATTACATATATTTTTAATCTAGAGGCCCTGATTCCCTAAAAGGGTTACCATTCCTTGGAATGGAAGAAATTGGCTGAAGAAGCTGCTGAAATCTTACATGAACATTGATAAAATGATCAACCAAATTTTCCTCAAACATTAGGCATTAATTAATTTACAATAATAGTGGTTCATTTTTAACTTTCATGGGTTGAGATTTTCTCACATCTTTTAATTATGTTCCCTAGTATTGCAACTTGTTACTATGATAAAGATTCTAATAATGATAAATAAAAAGGATAAACTACGTTTATCACACATATATCATTCTCATATATACTAATATTATTTTTACTTTTAAATAATAACATATATTACCATTTTAAATATTTTATATAATATAATATTTAAAATATAAACAGATTCTCATATCCTTTAAAATTAGGATTCATTAATTATCTTCTTAATTTACTCTTTCACTCCAAATCAACCTCTCTCTTAATTCTCTCCTCCCATATTTATCACTTAATTATCTCTCCTCATTTCTGATTCAAGAATTTCACCATACAATTCATTCCAACAATGGTTAATCTACTCTCTTCTTTTTCAAGATATCATTACCATGGCAGACAAAATCTCCTAAACTCAAACTTTATTTTGTATTGTTCCTTTCTAATGAGACCAAATAGAAGTAATTGTTACAAAGAAAGTTTTCCAAGTTAATCGATGAATCGGCCAAACAATTCGCATTCATCGTCGAAAACTCCACATCTGAAGCCATGGATTCTATGAATTTTCTAGTCTATTTTTGACAAATTTACGATGGTGTGTTGTATCTCTATTAACTAATTGTTTTTGTCGTAGACCGCAACAGAGATACAATGAGGAGAAGGATTAAACATGATTTCTTCTATATATATATCTAAAATTAATGTTATATATTGCAGTCTCAAAAGTTTTGAATCTTATTTTATTAGATGTATCTGGTGTATTTAAATAAGTTAATATATCTTGTTGTTTTCAAATGAAATAAGCATTGATCTCGACATCTACTATTCATTTCTACCCTCAACTAATGTTGACAACCAATTTTGACCGTCCCCGATGCGAATTAATTTTCGAGCTTCTTTTATTTCCAACGATTTGAAATAATTAACTTTACAAAATTCAAGATGATTTTAAAGTTTTTAAAATAACCTTATCAATTTTATAATTTTTTGAATAATAAATATGCTTTATACAATTATGCATATAATTAATGTCTTTTATAAATATTTCAGAATCATCTCAAAAGATTTTGCATTTTAAGTTAAATATTTTATTACTTTAGTTTAGTTTAAATCGCAATTATCGCGGAGTTAAGTAGCGCGTAATTAGTTTAGCCATCGTTTTAATTAATTAAATTATTTTATTTCGTTAAGATTAAGAAGCTCATTAATTAATTTCTTATTAATTCGTTTTATTTAACTTTTAGCCGAATTCACTAACTAAATCAATTTGGCTAATTTACTAATTCTAATTGGCTATAGTTGCAATCTATTAGGCCAATTTGTCAATTCCCATTTCCCACTCTAATTCCAATTCACTCCTCCCAGCCCAATCCATTCCCTGACCCGGCCCACTTTTCTTTTTCTCAAAAGAGAAGAATCCAAAGAACCCAGAAACTTCCAGCAATTTCCAGCAATACCCACAACAGTAACAAACCCAGAAACGCGACCCGACCCGCCCCCGTCTTCTTCTTCCTTCGCGAACCCGGTGAGAAATCGCGTTCCAGAGATTCCAGCAGCCTAACCCGAGTTCAGCAGCGACGTGTCCTCTCCGTACGAAACCGTTTCTCGAATCATCCAACGTGTCTCCATCTCCGCATCTCACTCGTCCTTGCTCGAAGAATCAAGCGGCTCCCTTCATTTTTCCGTTAGGGATTCGTACTATTTCAAGCTCGTCCCTTATCCTCAAGGATTTGGAATTTCGAATTCGAGAATTTCATCCAAATTGTTGCCGTTTTCCCCCCTTTAATTTCGATTCCAATTCCCCTATAAATACTCCCCTCTTCTTCATTGTAAAAGGTTGGAAAAAGTTGGAAGAAAATTGAGAAAAGGGCATAGAAAATTCTCTAGTTCTGAATTTCTGGGAAGTTTTTCCATTCGGTTTCCATTCGAATTTCTTGGTTGATGCTCGAGTGAGAACTCGGTGGGGAAGTCGCTGACCCTCTGCCCGTTCCGTCTCAGTCGCTGCTCATCAGAAGGTAAATAACTCTCAGCTCTTTTATTCATTCAGCTTCCAGTAGACGTTTGGATTTTGTGTGGGCTTTGAGATGCGTTTACTTGACATGTTGTAGTCTAAGTGATATCTTTAGCTCTCACTTTCTTTCTCTCTAAAACCGGTAGTGTGTAGTTCATTTTCGAGGTGATGTAATGCATGTTTGGACTCTGTTTTATCTATTCTTTGTTCTTCTCGAATCTATGGATGTTGTGCTCGCAGTAAGCTTGTTCTGATTCACTTGTTAATCTTTAGGACGTCGTTCTATCCTTGTTGTGTTATGTTATGTGTTTTGAGGGGCCAAAGGAATTACTACACTATTCTTGTGCTTGTTTCCTAAGTTTAGGTGTGGATTCATTCCATCTTGTTGAAGTCATTTGTGTTATAAATAATGCTCTTCGGTACAAGACCCATGTTCTGATTTCTTCTACGGTTCGTGCTTGTTCGTTATTGTTTATTATTATTAGAGTCCCCATGTTTAGTCTAAATGCGTTTTCTTAGTAATATGCATATTGTTTTACTGTTGAGGGCCAGTTACTACTGAAAACTGATACAGCTTTTCATTATATGCCTTAAGTGAGTTTGTATTGCCTCTTTCGGGTTATGATCTGCATCAATGTTATTCTCTGATGACAAATGGATCTGCTCTTTTCTTTACTGTTTGTGATCTCCGTGAGCTTCATTTCTCTTTTAAGTTTTGATAGATCGGAGAAAATATAGAATTATGGATGCAACCCTATCTGTTTAGCTTTGGTTTCTTCTTCTTTTCCATGTTGCTAGTTGTTAAGTGTAGCACAGAGTCTATTTTCTTGCTGCCTTATCCCCTGCCTTTTTTTTTATTTCTATAGGTTGAATTCAAATGCCTTTGTGTATTAAAGTGTTTGGAAAATGATAAGTTGCTATGATTCTAAGGTTCTTTTCTTCGAATATCTTTTTGTCTTAAGTTTATGATATCGTTTGACGCGAAGGTTGAATTTTAATTTAGATCAATAGCTTGTGTTGATTTGGAAAGATATTGCATTCGAATTAATTAGACTGTTTCATTGAGGTTGGGTTATTTCTTCTTCTTGATATTCCTCCTCTTTAAATTGTTGGAATTTGTTTAGTTTAATTTCCAGTAACCCATTTATTGGCTTTTGATTTAGTAGCATGGTTTTGTTTTAAATAAGTATATAGTAAGGTCTTAATCAATTGTTAAGTTGTATCATTGTTATGCCTTCAGTGTGTTTTGACTTCTTTATTGATTGAGTTTATTTTTAAGTTTCTTTGTTATAAATATGAATGTTACTCCTTCTTTCTTTTCCTTTTGTTTCATGTGATTTCGCGTGAGTTCGTCGAACTCCATTACCTTCACATTTCGAGAGGGCCGTAAAGGCCTAATCCCCCCTCCTTTGAGTCAGCATCATCAATTAGAAGCTGAAATTTAGTCCGGAAGGCTGAAAACGAGCTGAGATGCAGCATGTATACACTGATATACCTGCTGTATACATGAGTATACAGTAGAAAAAATGTAATATACAGGTCTAAAACGCGGAGATACAGGTTGAGAGATGCAGAAACGCAAAGTTATTTCGAAGTACAGGTTCCAGAAATTCCAGAAGTGGGCTGTATACACTCCGTATACAGTAATATACGCGAAATATACAGAAATATACAGTGATATACATTCACTGTATACGCCGTGTATATGCAGAGAAAAGGGCCCAAAAGGCCCTACATTTTCAGTTTTGTATTTTGTTATTATTGGGCCTAAGCCCTTTTATTTTAATTATTTGTTACCTTGTTAGTTCTGAGGACAGATGGAAGAATTGGGCCAAAGGTCCAAAACGAAAATAGGCCCAAGTGCTGGCCCAGGCGGACAGAAAACCAGACTTGGGCCCAAAACTCTCTTTCTATTTATTTTACTTGTTTCGTATTTGTTTAATTGTTTATTTGCTAGTCGATTTTAAGGTTGTCCTAATTCGATTTCTCCAAACAAGATGGTCGTTTCTAAATTTTCTAAAGACTAAATAATTCTATCTATTTTACTATCTAAGTTACTTAGGAAAATTCTTATTCAAGTAAATCCCTTATGCTATTCCCCCCCCTAAAAAACATTTCAAGTCTTAAGTTCGTTTATTTCTAAAACTAATTAAGCATGTTTATATTTTAGCCAAATAGTTAATTACTGAATAACCGCAAGTTAGCGGACATTCCGAGTGCCTAACACCTTCTCGGAATGTAAATTGAACCCCGAACCCCTTTAAATTTCAATTGATTTTAATCTGTTTAAATCTTTTGAAAATCTTAAGTTTTCTTAATTTCTTTCAAAAATTAAGTGGCGACTCTTTTGAAAGATCGATTTTTCTTCAAATCATAAGTTAAATCGATTTGTTCGAAAACCAGTCGATCATTTCCTTTTTCCTATAAAACAGTTCCATGTAAATTTCTTCCTCCAACTCTCCATTTAAGAAGGCTGTCTTTACATCCATTTGGTGGATTTTAAGATCATGCACTGCCGCTAGTGCTATT
>JAJONR010009694.1:0-33296 GCA_029582245.1 Solanum etuberosum
TTACTTGTAATTGTTGATTAATAGTAGTTGACGCGATCATTAATTTTAATAGAAAAGAAAATTATAGTTTAATCATGTATGTAATAACTTTAAAATAAATGAAAAAAAGGAAAGATAATAGATAAGATTTGACTTAAACTTTTAGGGTAGTACCTAGAGGTTAATTTAATTTTTTTCTTACTTGTAATTGTTGATTAATAGTAGTTGACGCGATCATTAATTTTAATAGAAAAGAAAATTATAGTTTAATCATGTATGTAATAACTTTAAAATAAATGAAAAAAAGGAAAGATAATAGATAAGATTTGACTTAAACTTTTAGGGTAGTACCTAGAGGTTAATTTAATTTTTTTCTTACTTGTAATTGTTGATTAATAGTAGTTGACGCGATCATTAATTTTAATAGAAAAGAAAATTATAGTTTAATCATGTATGTAATAACTTTAAAATAAATGAAAAAAAGGAAAGATAATAGATAAGATTTGACTTAAACTTTTAGGGTAGTACCTAGAGGTTAATTTAATTTTTTTCTTACTTGTAATTGTTGATTAATAGTAGTTGACGCGATCATTAATTTTAATAGAAAAGAAAATTATAGTTTAATCATGTATGTAATAACTTTAAAATAAATGAAAAAAAGGAAAGATAATAGATAAGATTTGACTTAAACTTTTAGGGTAGTACCTAGAGGTTAAAGCAAGTAGCCAGCCAAACGTGTAAAGGAAGGGCCACCATTGTCGTAGTCAGATGAATATGATTTCTTTATCCTTAATTAAGATATCGACTCAAATCCTGAGGTATGAAAAAAATATCTAATATGGAGTACTTTCTCTTCATACTTGATTTGATATGCTTATTTTTAATCGAATATCAAAACAACCTCTACATTTATAAGATATGATAAAACTGCATACACAACCATTCTTCTCAAACTTCATCAATTTTTAGATCCTACTGAATATGTCACTATTGTTATATGTAGTACTTTCTTTTCTAGACCTTACATGACATAAATTTAATCAGTCAAATCTTAATATAAATATCTAACGTCGAGCGGGAAAAAAGAAATGTAAAAGAAGAGAATATGTGCTCAACATGATTGGTCAGAGCATGACATCCAATGAATTTGTTTCTTGTAACTATCATCACCAATTCATCATCCTTCAAAGATTTCAATTATCTTACAACAAAAAATTTGTAAAAAATTTGGCATCTGATGCCTTCTTCTTTCTTCCTCCTCATCCATAGGCTAGTGAATATAAAAAGGGAACAAAATAAAATAAATTGAATTGTTACTGCACCATTCAAATTGGTCCATATATATAAGGTCAAATCTATATATCTTTTTGATAGTAGATATTATTGTATGCACCTACTATTTTTTAACTAGAGTTATAAGTAAAGTGATACTCAATCTATAGTCTATAATTTAATTACTACAATTTTGAATCTAATTTGACTATTAAAATTTGTTCACCTTAATAGTTATAAGGGTCGAAAGAGATACCGATCAAAAATTTTGAGGCAACAAATGAACGCTCAAAAAGTTGGAACTTACACCCCATAATATTTGTGACAGGCCAGTACACATTAGTGTCATTTTGATGCGTCTTGCCTCAAGACTCTCCCTAAAAACGTCTTTTGAAACATTATAGTTATATGTATACAGAGATAGACCTACCCAAGGGGCAGGGCAGGAGTCATCGGCCCGTGGTAACCTCGAGAAAATATAAATGTAGATATTAAATACGAACAATATATTTTGATTGACATCCAAACTCACAAGGATTCGAAAAGCTTTGTTGGTTGATTTGGGGTGCCACATACAATTGACATGTCTATGTTAAAGACATTGGCGTGTTCTGATATCATATTTGAATTTATTTGGACTTGCTTACAAATGAAAAAAAATCACCCAGTATTTTTAATTGAAATTTAAATCCGAAACATCACAATTTTCAACTCAGATCATTACAAAATAATTACATCTAAATAAGAACAAGAAGTTGCATTTTAAAAGTAACGATTTGCTATATACATACCAAACAATGCTGGCTTTCTTGATATATTTAATTAGTCTTGTTTTTAGTAATAAGAATCTTTTTTAACTTTTGTGTTTTGCTTACCACTTCGATTAGCCGCGAACTTTTTGTGTTTATATGCATATAATAAAATTAAATGCATCTAATTTTTTTAAAATATCAATGAACCTCGATGCAGTACAATATTATTATTTTTTAATTATTATTATGTCTAGATAACGGAGCAATTTACAAGAGGATCATACTTATTTTTCTTTTCTTTTCTATATATCATCACGTTTAAATATCCGACCATCATCGCGGAGCTATAATTTTCAATATAGAAAATTTAAAATATAACAAAGTAAACATACGAAAAATTCAACATTAATGTACTATATATTTGGAGATTCAAACGAACCCCGTACAATGTACACCTTCTATCTTTATTCCGATCTACAACAATGAAAATAAGCTAAGAAACCGTTGTGACATGTGTAATACATTGATGTATTATAAAAAAAATATTGTATCTATATGTATGAGTTGAATTTAAAACGTATTTTTAAAACATAATTTTTTTTTAGCTTTTTCACTAATTTTTGAACCTTTTTTTTTTCTTGTATTATTATTGCTTTTAGTGGTGAGTATAGTGACCATAAAGTCCCTCCGATTTAAGTCTCTTTCACATTGAGTAAAATATATATTCATATTCTTCTTTTTTCAACTATTTTTTCCTTTATATATCTAAAACTTGTCAAACACAAAATAATTTTTCATCATCATAACCATCATCCACATATTTATTTAGGATTTTTTGAAGATTCATTTCATATAAATTTGAAGAATCATTTAGCCAACTTGGATGTGATTTATGCGAGGATTAGTAGTTGCAAATTGTCAACTATATATTAAATTCTTAATTAAGACATTATTATGATGATTACGAGACCATTTTAATAATTAATTTATTTTTTGTTAAAATTCAACTCTAGTAGTTGTCTAATAAATAATATAGTAATACAATTATGTCATTTTCTAACATTGCATGGTTCTTGACCTTTCATGTTGGCTTTTACCGGTTCAGCTTTTATTGGCCTTTCTGGTTTCGGAAAAACATAATACTCCATATCGATTGAAACTTTGTTTTCTATGATTTTTCGCTCCGTGTTTGATATCGATATTAGGATCTGATTAAATTTAAATTTATGTATTAAATGACTTATTTTTGGAGCCAACGCTTTCAATGATTTTTTTTTTTTAATTTCTAAAAATTCGAACTCGAGATATCTAGTTAAAGGTTGAAGAATCCTAAATCATTTATAAGACCATCCGATTATATTTCAACTCATAAACAGTTTGTATTTGCTATTTTTTTTCTTTGACTTGATGTCATTATTGTTATGTGGACATTGACTTACTTACCTCCGATGGGACGCAAATTTAAAATATATGATTTTTTATAGCAAACACAAATTGATATATATATATATATATATATATAAATAAATAAATAATGATAACTGAATCAACGATTTAAGTTTTGAGATAAATATTTTTAAATATTTAGTAGTTTTTTAATGCAATTATATGGATTAGATAAAACTTATTGAATTCACGTGAATCATTAATCAGTGTCTAGATTTGCCCCTATCTCCATATATTGTGGTGAAATGATAAATATTTCTCTAATGCTCAAATTTGAATCCTAACGATAGATTTGTCTTTAAAAGGGAGCATTATACACTGTTTCCGTTTCAAAATAAGATTTTTTTTATGCGAATTTAAATTGACCTGACATCAAATTGCGTTTACCAAACACAACATAAGAAACAAGAAAAAAACAGAGAAAATTTTCTCTGTGTGCTTAATTGTAAATTTAAGATGAATAGTGTTTCACATAATATAATAGACCTTTTAGTTAAAAAAATAAATAATATAATAGATAATTTTCAACATTTTTTTCTTGCTTTTGGAGATATTTTATAGTTTATTGTTAGGAAATTTGATCCAGGTGCAGATAATCTGTATCAAAGAAAGTGACTCAAGCAAAACTATAATCTTTATTCAAATTAATAATATTTCCCTTAGTTGACTTAACAATTATTAACAAAATACAAATAAAATTCTTTTTTTTGGTACATAAGATTCTTGTAGTTGTGCTAATACACATAGGAATATTTTAAACTATAGTATTATTTTAACCAAAACATATAGAATCTTATGAATTGATGTTTAAAGTCAGAGGTTTAATTGCAGGATGTTTAAAGGAAAACAAAAAAGAATTGGCGATTTGCTGATATTCAACAGAAAAATAAATATAAACATAATAAAATCCTTGATCATTCAAATTAAAAATATAAGCACCATAAACGATTAATATTGTTGGATAATATATATTTACGGGATAATTTCAAACACCATATGTTTAAATTTAATCATTGCCACAAAACTTTCATGAGACTAACTTATTTTGATATCGCTAGTTAATCTGTACCTCTATTTTAAAATTCTACATATATACTAAGTTTGAACACGTGATGTTTGAGTTAAGCTTAACAAACTTAAATATTAGATAAAATTCAGTTATTTTTATCTTATTACAGTCATTTTAGCTTGAATTTCAAACATAAATAATTGAAGTCAGACAAAAAGTAGTTAAAACTCAAACAAAAGATAATTATAATTAAACAAAAATGATTGAATTTCAGTTATAATTTCTTAAACTTCAATCATGTAAAATTTCAAATATCATATGTAATATTAAGTTTTATGAAAACTAATTTTAAATATGTTTAAGATATTTCGAAGTACAAATTAAAATAAGCCACAAATAAAAGAACAATGTCAAAATCAAGTATTCAACGGTTGGTCAAGTAAAGGCAAGTGAAAGTCAATTTTTCGGCACGATAAGAAATCCTTGCCGTTCAATTTGCCGTATAAATCTGTGACGTGTTTGTGCGGCTAATATTAAGCCACGTAAGCAGCTTAGTGTTGAGTCGTTCAAAGCTGTTAAATATTTGTTAGTTATTTGGCTTTAAAGTCGTAAACGATCCTTCAAATTATTTACAATATTTATTTTGACACCTTACCTAAGATGTAACATATTTTTAATGAATGACATCATGTAAGACGTGTTCACGATCCAATATAAAACGTGTTCAGGTAGAGGATAATATTTTTACCTCATAAAGATAAATAGATAATTTTAAAAATCCTCGATTCAAAAATAACAAATCAAAATATTTATAAAGTCAAAGTTAACTATTTTAACTAGTACTATATAACATTTTCATATATTTAATTATCTATGAATAGAGATAGCAGACAAAAATAAGTATTCACTTTTGCAAGCAGCAGGATGGAGAGGGGGATGCTACTATGCGAGAGGAGATTGGAAATACACAAAATTGTTATGTGAAGCGAGACGGGATGGAACAAGATGAGTCAAGGAAAACAACCCTCTGGACATCTCTTCATAATAAATAATATATATATAGATTAGAATGATAAATATATTTCAAAAAAAAAATATCTCTTTTATATATAAATAAGTTGATATGACCTTTTTCAATAATCTTCATTTGCATTTTTTTTCTTCTTCTTTTGGCATTTTGTCTTTATTGCTTTTCGATTGATTTCTGTTACTAACTTATGGATTTACAAAAGACTCATATAATAAATATAGCACTCACCTTAGCATTAGTCTAAATCACCCCATGATATATTGTTTGTTTGTTATCGTTCTTTTGAAACGTTTCTTTCACAAAAAATAACCCATAAAAGTTTCAATTTTTCTTAGCTTTGATTACATGTCATTATTACTTCTTCCCTTCTAAAAAATTAAAATCCATATCGACATAATAAGTAACACAAATTTAATTCATTACTTCCTATTAATCGATTTTGTCATTCTTTATTACACCAAATGAATCCTTTTGAACTCTTTTTTTTAAAAAAAAATTATTCCTAAAACATTATTATAATTTATACATAGCAGTGATTTTTTTGTAGACCAAAAATAGGCGAGTAATGAATTTATACATGGATACAATATTCCCTTATTTTGTTTTTTAAAACATATAATTTAATCAGTTCACTAGTGTTATGTATCAAAAAATATAATTTATTTGCCATTAGTTATCATATTTATCATTATTTTTCAAATATGTTTCTCTCACTAACAATTTTTATGCAAAAAAAAAAAAAAAACTAGTTTCATTTAATGATATGAAAATCTTGCTACGATATACTTTTGACTTTTGAGAAGTCTGATCAAACAAACTATTGGCTAAGATGATTCGGTGGTCGAAATGAACCAATCCAAATAAGACAATTGGTAGTTTACTGGTTGTTCGAGGTGGCATTGGGTCTCACATTTACAAAACTTCGATTTTTTAAATCTGAAAATTCCAAGTTAAATCATTGGAGTTTACGAATCGGACGATATAACCTATGGTTCGTCTCACGAATTGATCTACCGTACAAGCCACATCGTCATTGGAAAATTAAATATAACTTAATTCATTGCAATATTAATTTAAAAATATACTTACTTGAATAACATATATTTTATCCGTTTCAATTTAATTGTCATATTTTTTTAGTATATTTTAAAAACAATTTCTCTTTTCGTTTTAACAACTCTCTAATTCTAGTTTTTCACCTCATATGTTTAAGATCATAAATTAAAGAATATTTTTATATAATTGACATATTCTTAATTTAAGGCCACAAAATTCAATTTTTATTTTACTTTCATAAATTTTATATTAAATCAAAATAGGACAAACAAATGAAAACGACTGGAGTACTATTATGCTACGACAAGAAAAAGGGAAGAATTTTTTATTGAGGTATGAAATATAAAATAAAAAACATCAAGAGATTCAGATAAACCCCTTGTGTCTTTAGTTCAGCGAACAGATCTAACTTACCATAGTTATTATGTTGCAAATATCTAAATATATCTTTAAATTACGTGAATTTAAAAAATTGGTTTGCAACAGTACACATGTTTGGACGATAGCATGTTTCCAAGAATAAACCAAAGGTTACTTTAGAGTTTAGACAATAAAATCTCTCACCCTACACCATTTGACATTTAAAAAAATATATATATGATATTTGATATTGAATTATATCAAGGCTCGATTAAATTTAAATTCATATGTTATAAAACTTTTTTTTAGGAGCCACACTTTAAAGAGAGATTTTTTTTCTTTTTAAAAATTCGAACCTCAAACTTCTGACTAAGGATAGAGAGATCTCAACCATCTCACTACGATCCGAGACCTTTTGGCATTATGAGTAAAGAAATGTGGTAAAACGGATAAAGTTAATAGAGAAAGCAGTAGTTCAATTACTCTCTTATAAACATTAGAATCATAAAATAAAATAAAAATCTTGTGCATTGAAAGTTACCTACTATAGGCTACTCCTAATTTATTTTTTAAAATTTCTTTTGACTAGTTACCTACTCTTGAGAAAAAAAATAATTTTTTGAATTTGTGTTTAGAATTTGTTTTTTTTTTTGGGAAGTATTAAAAGTGGATGTCTCACAAACTAAAAAATTGGTCTAAAGTCCGTTTTTGAGAACTTGAAGGTCAGATTTAAAATTTTTTTATGATCAAATAGATATTTGTAGATAAAATTTTGAAATTTGATTCAAAATCTATGGTCAAACGCTAGTTTAATATGTAATTAGTATTGAGGAAATGTTTTCAATGTTTCCTCATGTTTTTAACATTTTTTTCTCATCGATCTCAAGTTCGAATCATACCGTATATAAAATTGTCTTGGTAAGAAAGCATTTAGATATAATCCATCATAAGATATTCTGACACGAATTTGAATTTAATTAAACTTAATACAGATATCAAACACCGGGCGAGACAAACATTAATTTGAAGTTGAATAAGTAATAATAACAATATATAATAATAATAATATATATAATAATATATATAATTGTGAATAGTTTTATACAACCAACACTCTCTCTAGCTGCCTATAAAAACAGAGAAACTCTTTCTCTTTATCTTCACGTCTGTTTATACAAATTAATTAAATTCTCTCATTCAACAAATTCAAACTTTGAATTATTATTATTATTTTCACATAATGGCTCATCTTTCAGATCTTGTCAATCTCAATCTCTCTGATTCCTCTGAGAAAATCATTGCTGAATACATATGGTTAGTTATTTTGCATTATCCTTGTAATATGATTTTTATGAATTGAGACAACGCTCGGATTTTGAGTTTATGCATTCTGAATTCCATAAAAGATAGTTTATTGAGTTATGAATAGATCTTTTAATACAAATATAGTGTCAGGGTCAGAAAGTCAAAGTTACTGAATTGTGTCGAACTCATAAGCTATATAAGCCACTACAAGAAAAATTTGAATTATAGTTTCCAGAAAAATCTCAATGTAATTCACTCTCTTCTTGTAGTGAGCAGAACTGTAGCTCAGCACCGTGGTTTACAAATTTGTTTTCTCCAATGCTTCATTTGTGCCTTATTTTCTAGTTTCTTCTCTGTCATCTATTTTTTATTAGTATGAAATTTTGTTATGATAAAGTCTCAATTTGTTTTTCAAAATCCAAAATGGTGAATTGTTAAGTTTTCATAATCAGTTAATTCATTTTTTCTCTTTATTGTCACAGAGAAGTAATATATACATTGTTATTTTGAACCCTCTGACTTAAAAATAAATAAATCTTGTTGTTCTTCTGAATTAATGATAATTTGAGACATATATATACTCTCTATACACTGTTGTATTAATTTCTCTATTGAAGATTTGTTTTCAGTTCTTTATACATTGTAATAAAGAAAATATATGTATTCATCCATAATCAGAAGTGTCAGGTTTGAGTCCCGCTATGAAGTCCTCTTTGTTAGGAGGTCATTATTCCCTATATGAGACTTCAAAGAGACTTCTTGAAGTGAATCTGAATATAGTCCGGAGGGAAACTAGAAAAGAAAAAGAAAACAATATATATGTAAAATAGAATCTTTTGCTTCTATAGTGATTAATGAATTATGTTGTTTTGAATTAAAATGTTAGTTTTGATGTTAATCTTGTTCTATTTATTATAATCAGGATTGGTGGATCAGGAATGGATGTAAGGAGCAAAGCCAGGGTAATAAATCTTTTATTTTATTTTATTTTACATAACATGGTTGTATTTTTTTATTTTTTATTTGGATAATATGTGAAGAATTCTAAATTAGTGTTTTTATTTTATTTTCTTGTATAAAGACTCTATCTGGTCCTGTTGATGATCCTTCAAAGCTTCCCAAATGGAATTATGATGGTTCTAGCACAGGTCAAGCTCCTGGAGAAGACAGTGAAGTGATCCTATAGTAAGTATGCAAATTTATTATGCGGGGCGGAGCGAGGCGTGTTGAAATTAGAAAAAAATGCTATGCGGGGTAAGACGGGGCTTGAAAATTTAAAAAAACTGTTTTGCAGGGCGGGGCAGGGCGTGTTGAAAATAAAAGAAATTCCTATGAGGGCACAAATTGATATTTTTACGAGTTAAACCTCCACTTGTATGTCTCCGCCCCGTCCCACTGCCATCCCTATATTTATGAGGACACTAATCTGAATGTTATTGTAATTTTGATACAGTCCTCAAGCAATTTACAAGGATCCATTCAGGAGGGGCAACAATATCTTGGTGAGTAAAACATTTACTTTTTGAGTTTAACTTTTATATACTGACAATATATATAAAACAACAATTACATGTAGGCGTCCATAAAACGTGGGATGTGACTTTAAAAATAAGGCAAGTTACCTATCTCTACAAGTCCTATGTTACTCGGATCCTCTTAGAATGCCGCCAGGTGTTTTGTCCAGTCCTCCCAAAAGTTATAATACATTTTTGAGGATCCAACATGGTTTCTAGCGGCATTTTTGGAGTATCCGAACAACATAGACTACAACGACACTAATAGTGTAGAAATTCTTTATGTTATCAGTATATATAAGTTAAATCCTTTACTAGTTTACTTTATACATATCATTGACATTTTTTTCATTTTTTTTTTAACTTAAAGGTCATCTGTGATTGTTACACCCCAGCTGGTGAACCAATTCCAACAAACAAGAGGCACAATGCTGCTAAAATATTTAGCAACCCTGATGTTGTTGTTGAGGAACCATGGTACTTACGTATCAGTTTTTTTTTTTTATGGTGTTGTTTGAGCCAGTTTGCGTGAATATTAACATATCCACTTAAGCTTTCAAATTGGATTTTTTTTTCCTTATGTCATTTTTGGAAATTCCTTAACTTTTTGATATATTGTGTAAATTAGGTATGGTCTTGAGCAAGAATACACCTTGCTGCAAAAGGAAATTAATTGGCCTCTTGGATGGCCTATTGGTGGTTTTCCTGGACCACAGGTAAATTTTTCAACAACTTTTTTCCCCACTTCACATGCTAATTTTCCTCTTCTTTTTTCCACATCTTTCGAGATATGCTGTTCGGATTCTTCAAAAATTCTGACGTATTCGTGTTGGATCCTCCAATCGGGATGCGACAACATTTTTAGAGGATCCGAACAACAACTTTCAAGCATTTGTTCTTAGTTATGTTCACATGGGGAAAAAAAGAGAGGGGCAAACATGGACGCGGAAATATTTTTGAAGGGTTCGAGCAACATAGCTTTCAGGCATATGTTCTCAATACCTAATTAGACTTATGTTCACATGGGAAAAAAATAGAATAAAAGGGGGAAAAAGTGTCACATATTTAGTTTTTCAACCATTATCTTTTTCTTGCTTTTAATTTTTTTCCTCTTATAGTTGCATTGATGATGATAATATGCAAATATTGCTTTTCTCAATATGTTATTTTCTCTGTTTCAATTTGTTAGTCTTACTTTCATTTTTAGTACGTTTAAAAAGAATGCATCTTTTCTTTTTCAGCAACTTTTTAATTCTAACTTTCCATACGATATGTTTAAGAACAGACGATTAAGTGACAATTCACATTTTCCCTTGTCCTATCGCGATTTGTGATGATTTTGACTAATATTTTGATCGCTCTTAGGGACCATACTACTGTGGGATTGGATCTGGAAAGGCTTTTGGACGCGATATTGTTGACGCTCATTACAAGGCATGTATCTATGCCGGGATTAACATTAGTGGTATCAACGGAGAAGTGATGCCTGGACAGGTATGCAAATCCAGAATATAGAGTCAGTGAGTTCAGAACGAGTGTAAAATTATAATATGTATAAATAGTTCAAGTAGAAAACAAAATGAACTCACAGAACTTACTTTAGATTCGCCTCTGCCTCAGTTTGGACGATTATTGATTTGTTGTTTGCTTTATTCGATGTGATGCAGTGGGAATTTCAAGTTGGACCTTCAGTTGGCATTGCATCAGGTGACGAGTTGTGGGCAGCTCGTTACATTCTAGAGGTAATGTAGCTAAGTTATCGATAAGTTTAGCCTAAATATCAATTCATTTCTCTTATTATGTCGATTTCGTTACTGATTTTGGTTGTTAAACAGAGGATTACAGAGATTGCTGGAGTTGTTGTGTCATTCGACCCCAAACCTATTCCGGTAAGATCACTATTTGTACACTTGTCGTGTGAACCAAATACTCTTTTTAATTTCAACTTCAATAACTCGTTTTTCCCCTTCAAATTTCAATCAAATCATGTCCAAACGCCTAAGTTTGCTAACTTCAAATACTCGTTTTTGTAACTTCTCGACTTCCAGGGTGACTGGAATGGTGCAGGAGCGCATACAAATTACAGGTATAGTAACAGTATCTAATAACATTTCATATTCAACTCCGCGATTAGTACTTTTTTCTTTTTATTTCAAAATGATTGAAACTTTGGAATGTTTTTTTTTTCTCAGTACTAAGTCTATGAGGAATGAGGGAGGGTATGAAGTTATCAAGAAGGCTATTGAGAAGCTTGGACTTAGGCACAAGGAGCACATTGCAGCATATGGTGAAGGCAATGAACGTCGTCTCACTGGAAGACACGAAACAGCTGACATTAACACGTTCAAATGGGTACGATGAAACTCTAGTCCTGTTAGTGTATATAAGTCTTGTATCTCATTTTAAGTTAATGTTTTGTATTGTTTAGGGTGTTGCAAATCGTGGTGCATCCATTCGTGTGGGAAGAGATACGGAGAAGGAAGGCAAGGGATACTTTGAGGACAGGAGGCCTGCATCGAACATGGATCCATACATCGTGACCTCTATGATCGCGGAGACTACCCTCCTGTGGAACCCTTGAACGATGAATATTCTCGGGTAAAGAATTGAATTTCTTAACAACCCTTTCCTCACATGTCCTTAAGAGAGTTATGTAGCTAGTCATTTTGATATATTATGTTGTTTTCTAAGTTTCAATTTGTATTGTACTCAGCAAGCCTGAGTTCATTGCCAAAATGATTTGGCAATGTTGTTAAAAATAAGAGTTGTAATCTTATTAATAACAATATGGAAGGGTTTAACTTAGTCTACTTTTCAGAAATGCATATGTTCTGCTTTATTAGCTGTGATTGTTTGTAAACGTAATCTTCTGCAATAAACTGTTTTTGCAGTTTGAACACTCTGATAACTTTTATTGTTGCGCCAAGTCTCCCCTAACATAATTGTCTTAATATCCCGTCACCATGAAAGAATAAACAATTAATAGAATTTTTTTTTTTAATAAAAAAAATAAATCAGTTTATTGGTATTAAGAAAATAAACAAGTAAGAAAAAGTTAATGAACTTTGAATCTCATTAAAGAACATTTTTTAATTATTTATTTATACTTGTCTAGCTGCTTTTTATTGAAATAAAAATTCCCAATAGAAATAAGTACAAGCAAGGGGGTTAGGCCTTACGCCCTTACCTTGTCAATCCTAACGAGGTAACGAACCCCTACTAATTAACAAACAAGCATTAAATAACCTCTTAATCTTTTCATCTATTTTCTTTCTTGGGCTACAACTTAGTGCTGTTTGGGCTAAATGAAGGCAAAACAGTCTTGGATTTGGGCCCATGAGTTTTGTTGATTCAAGGAAGTTTTCTGTACAGGGATTGGAAAAGTAAAACTTCTAGCTACATACAACATGCCCTATCACATACAGTTTGAAAACATGTTATACCTTAGATCCACTTAGTCAAACCTACAATTGATTCAAAATCTAATTTGAAATATATATAGTCCATATCCCTAAAATATTTAATTATAAAAAAGAAAAAAAATACATTTGCGTGGCTATGATTATAAAATGACAACACACTATAAAATTTATGAATTAGTAGATATTTTTAGAGACCATATATAGTGGCTATTAATTGAAATTTGATTGGAATATTATGCAATGTTTTTTCTTTCCACTTATTCTTTCAGTATAATTAATCAGTTTTATTTTAGGATTACAGCTAATGACTTATTATTATACTCTATTTTTGTTTGTTTAACAATGGTAAATGACTTCATTAGTTGCCACTTACTGGGTGTTCACCACACACAAATTAGATCCAGTTAGTATTAATACGTACTCTTTTCGTTTTAATTTATGTTGCACTGTTTAATTAGGTGCGTAGTTTAAAGAAAAAAATTAAAAACTTATGGTAAAAATAAATATTTTATTGGTTTGATTATTGATTTAACGTATTTAAAAATCAAAAATCGATAAATCAAATCGATAATGCACAAAACCGAACTGATGCACATAGCAATAGCAACAATACAAATGCCTACGTTTCTATTTTATGTGACATATTCGAGAGTTGAATTAATTAAATGTGGATATCAATTCGAATATAAATATTTAAATTATTTGAAATGATATATATAGATACCAGAAAGTAGGTAAAGAGTTGTCACATTAGTTCACAATTTTCTTTTCTTTCTTTTTTTTAAAAAAAAGAAAAAAATTATTTATGAAAACATGGTAAAATAAAATAAAACAATCTAATTGTGCCAAGTGAATTAGAGGGAATAAAGCTTCTTAAATCTTGAATTTAATTAAGTTGTATACATTGACCAAATCTTTTACGCTATCAAGTTAAACTTCACTTATATCAATCCTAAAATATATGGGAAGAGGAATATAATTTTAAAAATTAAGGAGTCCTACAATATATAGTAAGATATTAAAAGAATTAATAATTAAGAAATTCTAAAATATATGAAAAAAATAAAATAATTTTTTTATAAGATACATCACAAAAGATTGAAAGCAACGTAAAACCATATTAGAAAAAAATTAGGAATTTTGCCATCATAACTTAGACCTAAAATTTGGCATAAAACCCCTAAATTTATGTTTTGGTATCTAATAGCTCAAATACATTTTTTTAATTGAAATTTTACGAATACCAAAATAAGTTTATAATATTTTTTTTTAAAAAAGGTTCACATTTTTTCAAATAACTTTTTAACCATCATATATGACATTCTTATCATTTACATAGATAAAATATTTATCTTACCATTAATTCCTATTTTTAAAATTATTTTGTTATTATATATAGTTTTATTGGTTGAATCAGACACATACAAAAAACACGTATACTAAATTAGTAATTTAAAATTTCTGTACACTATATATATAACTTAAGTTCTTGAATCATTCCCCTATTTTTATTTTAAAATATATTTCACAGGAAAAATCAAATTTTGACCAACAAAATAAAAGAGATAGCTAACCAAACTGATTGAGTTACTAAAACCCCCCTAATATTTTTGTTTACTAACCCCACTATGCTAAAAGCAACCATATTTCTTCATATATAATAAAGAGTAGAACTAGCTTTTTAAGTCTCACATATTCCAATTCTAAAATCCATTTTTTTTTTCTATCAAGAAATGCAATCTTCATCTTCCTTGTCTTCCCACATAAGAAAACCATCACCAAATATTGTTGTTCCAATTCATGATGATGATGATAATAATAATATTATGTCCCTTCTTGATAAGTATGAGATTGAAAGAATCTTAAAGGAGTTAAATCACTACATAGAAACTAGTAGTACAAGTCAAAAAATTGGTCATGATGTGCAAATTATAAGGATCAAGAAATCAAAAGGGTGGCTATGGTTTAAATATGGCATGATGATGTGTAAATCAAGGCATGAAATTGTGGTGGGGAGTAGTAGATTTTCCGGCAATCCACGGTCGCCGGCCAGGCAATTGGCGGTGACAAATCGCTTTTCTCGATTAAAGTCATGACACATATAGCTTTTATTGTTGAGTTAGATTCAAAACTATTTCGTGTCAATTAGCCAGTCAATATGTGTAAGTAGAAAAAAAAAATATATATATGTAATAAAATAAACATTTCATTATTGTGTTGGTATATGCCTATTCTATTAAAAGTATATCTACACAATCATTTATAATTATCTTTTATGAAGTTGTTGAACATTCATTTTTTCATTTTCTTCTTCTTTTTAATCAATATATATGTTCTCCCTTTTTTAGTTTTTTTCACCATCAATCATTTATTGTCAAAAATTAAAAGAGATGTCAAAGAAAAAGTGATAATGTATTTATGTCCAGATCATAGATATATTTTCTAGAATTTCTTCTTGTGTCATACATAGTAATCAAACACAATAAAGATGAAAAAGAAATGTATAATCATTTTTATCATTACAATTATGTTTTTCCTGTTTTATATCTATCTTTTCTTTTCTGAATATTATTGTATAAAATTATTAATGATGGACTTTTAAACCTATGGACAATATAAAATCAGAGTAAATTTCTTTAATTTCGAATCAAATTATGCCAAATAAATTTTAAAAAAATGGTCTCATTGGTAGGTCGCGTAGCATGAGGAATTGGTTTTTGTTAATTATTCAAAAGTATATTTTTTGAAAGAGTAGTTGAAAAGGCAGTTGTTGTGTTCTAAATTAATTATAAAACTATTTTTTTTTTTGTAAAATGAGAAGAAAGTACAAGAATACTAAATAAGAAAGGAAGATAAATAGTAATGGAAAATATAAAGTAGAGAGTATTATTTTGTGTGTCTTTCGCAAGGGTGAAGAATACCTTTTTATAGGATGTAAAAATCATCCGTTTACAACCTTAAGCCAAATACGTTAGTACATCTTTAAGACTTACATTAAATAGATACATTAGGTTGTTGATGAAAAGAAACATCCACAGTTAAATGGATTTGTAACATTTTTGAATATATTTTTTTCTAAATGTGATTCTTTTTGTCTCAATTTATTTCACACTATTTTATTTTAAATTTATCAAAATAAGAATTGTATTTAATTAATGAAAAACTTTTATATTCATATAAATGTTAAAGATGATTTTTCTTGAGTCGAGAGAGTCTATTGAATTTTCTCTACCTTTATGGTAGAGGTAAAATTTGTGTACGCTCTATCCTTCTTTTCTACTATATGAATATATATATATATTAGATACGTGTATTGTTATGTTAAATGTTATGACATATTTGAATGGATAGGTTTTAAAAAAAAATTCCTAAATTTCGTGCAAATATTTTTTAACCTAGGTCACGAAGCACGAGGGTCTGGCTTTTGTTAATTATTCAAAAAATATTTTTTTTAAAAGTAGTTGAAAAGGCAGTACGTTCTTGTGTTTTGAATCAATTATAAAACTATTTTCTCAAGATATTATTCCCTAAAAGTTATTCCCTTTGTTTCACTTTATTTCACACCATTTCATTTTAAATTCGTTAGAAAAAGAATTATATTTAATTAATTGAATTTTGTTTTATGTTCATATGAATGTTTTAGAAGTGAAAGAGTTTATTAAAAACAGTCTTCTCTATTTTGGCGATAGAAGTGAGATTTATAAATATTCTACCTTATTTGAATTCTATTTGTGAGGATATATATATACTAGGTACGTATGTTATTATGTTTAATGTTAGAGCAAAATGTTAAAACACACTTAAACTATCTCCTTTTTTTTTAATTTCATACCAAAACTATTAAAATCATATTTAAACTATCACTCATTAATTTGAAAAACACACATCAACTTATATAAATTGAGGTATGTACTACCTTCTCTCTTTTATTTAAAAATCTTGCCACATGATATTTCACATACACAAAAATTGGCAAACATTTAGCAAAGAATATATAACTACAAATTCAAATAATTAATCGCATATCACGTGCTTACCATTTAAACTCTTTTAAATTTTGAATTTTTTTATTTTTGTTATATTCGATATGTGAGTAGAAAATATTTTTTTTATAGTCATTTGTATACATATTTCTAATCCAAAACGAAAAAAAATTAAAATTCTTTTGGAGGGTCAGGTATGAATTTTTTTACAAAATTTATAAAGTTCTAATGAAAAGGTAGAACATCTCAATTGATTTCTGATTCTACTTATACAAGTCGAGCTTTTATCATAATTTAATTAGATAGTGAAATAATTTCATTAACAATTAAATTGGGTAACTCAAAATTTTCTTTCAACTGCTTAATAATTTTGATCGACCCATAAAAAGATTGAGATTTTAAATGCACCATCATTATTCATTATTTTAGAACCCATCATTTACCACCCACCATAGCATTATCCTGACATGTCAATGATTTTTTTTCCTTCACTTTTTTTTATTTTATTATTAGAAGGCCGGCCTTATTAGAGTGTGTAAATTCCACTATTGTATTATGGTATTATTTGTTTGTTGGGAAAAAAAGTCATTCAATATTTAAGATATAATATAATGATGTATGATATAATGTGATATGCATGCTGATGATATAACTAATATGATAGGATTATTATTTAATATTTATTTTTTTGCAATAAATTTTTTGGTCCATAGAATCGGATTTTATGAGTTATTTAATATTTAATTAATTAGATATTTTACAATATTTTAATTTAGTGTAATCGTATTAAAATAGTAATACAACTTTTCAAGTTTGATCGAGAATTTGCGCATGGAATCTTCAACTTTTTTGAAATGAAATTTATATATTTATAAACTACGTAAAAAGTATTACAAGTCACAAGAATTGACAATTCAAAATACTTAAAAATATATGACTTGTTTGAATCTCGAAATTTGAAAAGTGCCACGGAGTAAAATAGATTAATATGTACAATGCTAACTTAGGAAGTTAACAAATAATTATTCAAATCCTAATACATTGTGATGGTAAAAATATAAATACATAGTGCCTTAAGTATCTCTATATATAACCCTCTTGATTTTCCATCATTTCATATTCTCATTACACTAAAACAAACAAACAACAAAATGGGCACATTAGTAGGTCATGTAGCACCAGGATTTGGTTTCTTTGTTATTGGTATATGGCATTTGCTTAACCACATAAAATTACATTGTCTCAACCCAAAATCCTACACTTGTTTGTTATGGTTCCCATCTCCAAGAATAAGGTATTTAGAGCTTTTTTGTGATTATGTTTAGCACCATAGTCTCTATATTAATGGAACTCTTTATTGGTCCATCAAAACATCAACCTCTTGATACTGATGGAACTATACCTTCATATCATCTCCATAACTTTGAACATGCAACTATTTCCCTTAACTTCTTTGTCTATGCAATTTTTTCGATTATATTTGATAAAATCATGGTCCCTTCAACCCTAGTTCAAAATGGACTTACATTATTACTTGCAACTCTTGCTTTTGGTCAAGAACTCCTTCTATTCCATCTTCATTCTACTGACCATAAAGGTGTTGAAGGACAATACCATTGGCTTCTCCAAATTGTCATTTTTTCGTCTTTCGCCACGACTCTTTTAGGTATTCCTTTCCCTAAAAGTTTCTTGAATAGTTTTGTGAGATCTTACACCATTATGTTTCAAGGAATTTGGTTTATGGTCACGGGTATCATGCTTTGGACTCCAAATTTTGTCCCAAAAGATTGCTTTTTGACATGGGAAGAAGGGCGTCAAGTTGTTAGGTGTCATAACAAGGAAGCACTTGAAAGAGCAAAGGCATTAGCAAATATTCAATTTAGTTGGTATTTGGTTGGGACTACTATTTTTACTCTTTCCCTTTATTTTGGTTCTTGTCAAGTTTTTTAAAGAAAATGTTGAGTACTTCTCTTTAATAACCAAATTTGAGGATGAGGATTTGGAGGATGTTGAAGTTCAGAAGAAAAGACTTGTCACCCATGGTTAGCTAAAGTGGTTCTTGAAATGGAAAAAAGGGTGAATAATTTGAAATATTGGAATGTCTTGTCTCTTGTGTGTGTGTGGGTGCGTGGGTGGGGGGGGGGGGGGGTTAGAAAAATAAAGCTATATATATTCTGATTTGGCGTGTTGTATTCACTCATGTAATTACATGGGGATTGATCGGTTTAATATTTATGTGGTTTGTTTATATGTTTAGAGGAGAGCTGCATATGGTGGATGGGGCACTAGCGAACGCAAGATTTTTTTGTCAGTGGTGTCCTTTTTTTTATTAAATGAGATAACAATAATATATTTAGTGAAATCCAACTAAATAGGATTTGGGGAGGGTATAGTGTATGCAGACCTTATATGTAACTATCTCGTGGAGATAGAGAGGATGCATTTCCGAAGGACTTTCGGCTCAAGTGCATCAAACTCAAGTATAAAAAGAAGAAATAATAGTCATTAAAAAGAAAAGTAGTCCAAATCGACAAGAAAAAAAACACTAACAACAATATATGATACTCAAAAACAGGATAAACAACATATAACAAGAACTACAAGGATACGACTAGTTCTACGACGAACACTAACAAGCCTAAACCTTCACAAGGAAAGACAACCCTCCACCCTTGCTATCCATTATCCTAATACGTGACCTCCACTACTTCTAGAGTCATGTCCTCGGTATCATGAAAATGCGACATGTCTTGTCTAATCACCTCTCCCCAATAATTTGTCGGCCTACCCCGACCCCTCTGTGTATCCCCTACAAGCACCTCTGTGTATCCCCTACAAGCACCTCCTCATTGGGGTGTCAGTGCACCTCCTCTGCACATGCCCAAATCATCACAATCTCAGTTCCCTCGTCTTGTCCGGCCACTCCCACCTTCTCTTGAATAACTCCATTCCTAATCTTATCGCTTATGGTATGCCCATACATCCATCTCAACATCTGCACCTACACAAAATGCATCTTTTGAACATGTGATTTCTTGACTGATCAACACTCCACCTCATATAATAAGGACGGTTCTAACCACCACTCTATAGAATAATATAATATCATATTTTAATAAAAGAACAAAAAAACGAATATAACACAATTCAAATATACTATTGTATTGCACTTTTTCTCAATAATTTTAAAATAATATTGTTATGAAACCATATATATAATAATAAGTACCATAAAGTAGAGAGAAGATAGAATACTTCTTATTTCTCTTGAAGGATCAGAGATTGAGAGATTCTTTACAATAAGGGAAACTCCTTTAATTATAGGAAAAAATTAACTTGATCCCAAAATCTAACTTTTTACCAAAGGAACCTACGTGATAGACATTCATTATAATTAAATATATTTATAACACTCCCTCTTGAATGTCTATTTTATATATAGATTATGTGCCTCGTTAAAAACTTACCAAAAAAACTCAATAGCAAAAATTCTAGTAAAGAAAAAAGAGTATTGTATTACTTTACTTTACTACTATATAGAAATGTGAAGGCTAACATAATGACAATTTAGATATTCATTATGATTTAGATTTAACTCAAGTATAATTTATGTTTGATGTGCAACATCGACCTTCTTTTCCATTATGAATAACTCTGAATGTAAATAATAAACAATCAATCTGAATGTAAGTAATATTTCTCATTTTCTTTTTAATATTTGTGTTGGACTCCATTTCTCTCTCTTGTATTTCAAGATGGGTCATGGAGGCCCAAATCTCATTTCCCCTCGTGTAAAGTTAAAAAGGGAAGTTAATATACAGATTTCAGGAGGTATTGATACATGCTGATATACAATCGATATACATGAGTAAAAGGGGTTGGTAACGAGAGCCCATAGTAGTGAATTTGGCCCAAAAAGGGGCCCAAATTCATCATGTCTTTGCTGTTTTTTTAATTATTTTGATTGTAAATGTTTGACTAATATTAATTAACTCTCAACTTATTTAATTAGATTCCCCAAAAGAAGAGGTATTTGTATTGATTTACTTTAATAACTTTTATTGTCATCAAGTCTTATGTTCTTTTATTTACTTAATCAAATATATTGATCAAATTTTACTTATCTTTAATTGTTTAATTTTGCTCTAGTTAGAACTCTTTTCTCAAAAAATAAATTCTCTCAATTTTTTTTTACTCAACCATATTCTACTCCCCTTTTTAAATACTACAATTGTTTCAGGTTTTCCCTCAAATGACCTTAAAAATGCTTTCTTTACTTAATTATTTTTTCTCAAAAGTTAGTCAAATATTTTAGTTAAATCACCAGTATGTTAGCGGCTACTCTAACTCTTTAAGTGCTAATACCCTCTTAGAGTAGAACTAAGAATCTCTTATCCATTTTCTCTAGATTTTTAAAGGTTTATCCGTTGAGACCTTTTAAAATTAAGTTATCTTAATATTTTTTTAAATTGAAATGGCGACTCTTTTTCTAATTATTTTTTACAAATTATTTTATACTTGGAACATTTCAAAAGTGATTTTTCTAAAAAATATAAGAAAGTAAAATTACGACATAACAATTTTCAAATTCGTTTGCATATCTAATTTAGACTAAACAAAAGAGAACTAAATAGAAAGAATTATCGACCCTCTTTTTTTTTTGGAGCTAAGTGCTTGCGTATCTTATTTAGACTAAAAAATTCATTCGTATCTAAATGATTATGATGTCTATAACTTTACGAAACTAATCACTATTTAATTCATTTTAATTAGTAATTAAGTACATTTAAAGTCAACAAATTAGTGCCTTCTCATAAAGTTTTATAGAATTACAAGTTGATTCTTGCACGTGCTCTATTTCTTCTAATTTTGAATTATAGAGGTGTTAAAAGTAGATTAGGAATTAAACCAATTAAAAATTTACACGTATTGAAAGTCGACGTGCACATCAAAGTAACAAAATATCAATTGATTATAGTTAAGCGATTTAATGATGTGAGAACGTATAAAATAAGTAATCATAGTTAAATGAAAAAAGAATATATGTAAGAAATATTTTCTTATGATAAGTGGTAAATTTAAAAATAGTTCCTTAAATATAGATATAGTTTTGGTCCTTAAAGTTTATTAAAATTGAGTTTTTGGTCTCCCTTAATATTTATCAAACTTTGCCTGTTTGCCTATTAGATTTAACAAAAACTCATATTTACTTATTTAGTTTCTTATCAATTTTTTATTTTTAGATTCACGCTAAATTCAACCGGCAATTTTAGTTAAATATTTAGCAAAAACTAAAAAAAATTATATTTGACAAATTCAAAAGATCAAAATTGCTCAAAGATATATATAAGAAATTATTTTAAATTTATCCTCTAATATAAAAAAACTTTTTTTTATTGTTGTCGATTCGGTTTTCTTTTAGCAATTTAAGGCAGAACTGGGTGCATTCACTTAAAGACTTCGTATTCTTTCGACGCATTTCGAGCCTTATTCCTAATTTCTGATCGCACTCAAAATTGTCACAGAATGGGATTAGAATTTGCATCAATCAACTATAATATAACCAATGTCTAATGATGCCGATCCTGAATCCCGTAAAAAAGAAATCACTCCGGAGGGAGTGAGGGGGTTATTCAAAAAGGGGAGCCGTAGGTTTTTTCTTTCCTTGAAGGAAAGATCTTGGTTTGGTATGACATTAGAGAAAGCTTCATGTGGTTATGCGGTTATATATATAGAAAAGACAGGTGGGGTTTCAGATGACCTTTTTAATGAATTATTTCAATTAAAATTCCATTGATTGTAGCTAGTGATTGTCCGGGTGGGTGAGTGATCACCTTTGGTGAAGTTATCCTTCATATGCTCTCTCCGTCCAAGTCGAATACCCCCGACCAGTTCCACCGAGTAAGGCCAAGAACTGATTTGGAGAATCATAGAACATTACTTATTCAGGGGGACTTGATTCTGAAAGGGAATGATTGATACACAAATAAATATCATGAGCTGAGGTTCTTTTTATGGGTTCTAATTTTCCTGATTTCTTTTTTCCTATTTGATATTTAGTATTTCTATTAGAACTCAATAAAATTTAGATATGTGTATAAAAGTTTTATATCCTAAACTCAAGTTTTGAGACTTTTAATCAAGAATAAAGAAATACTTACCACTAGGAATATGTATAAATATCAGGGAAAAAAACTAAACCAAATAAATTTGGTTCTTCAGTTCTATTTTTCGGAAATTTTGATATTCGACTGAAATATTGATTCTTTGGTTGAAATTTTATAATATAAATTCAAATAATTAAAAATATTGTACACTCGACACTCTTGAGTATTCGACTACTCGCTATCTTACTTGGCTTGAAGTCTAAATTGAATCGAAAAACCACATATTCCATCACTATATACCACTCTACTACCACTCTTATTGGTAATTTTCCTAACTCTTGCCATGACAATTATGTTTATTGAAAAAGAAAAAGACAACAATTATTCATTATTGATTGACTAGACATATGAAAATGATACATATGGATTTAACGATGGAGAACACCTAATATGTCAAGTCATTACAAATGCTTTACTTAACACGTAATCAAATTACACTAGGATAAAAAAAAAACTCTAAGAAACTTTATGTATTGAAAAAAATCAATTTAGAATTTAAATTTTATAGGTTTTAATTTTAGGAAAGTAATATAAGATGTTAATAATTGAGTTTGAAGTTAACTTTTTATATATATAATAATAAAAGTATTAATATAAATATAATGTTTAAATTAAAATTATTGTATTTAATCGACTAATAGGTAACCTTCTCTTTTTTTTCCTTTTCTTTTTTGGCAGGGTGGCAGTAGCTTAATTTACTAGCATAATAAATGGAAAAACACTCTCGATTTGCTTCAAATATCTTCAATAGAATGAAAGAGACTTTTTTGTTTTGGCATATTTTTTAAAAAAATAAACAAATTGCATTTTATAACTAATAAAGCGTAAAAACTTATCAAACACTTGATATTTTCGCCAAAATATATTAATTTATTATAATTAAATTATAAATTATTATGAGAATGTGTATTATTTATAATTAATTGTAATTTAGTGATATATTCAATAATAATATTATTAATACATGTGAAGACATGTATCATATATTAATTGATCTAATATATAAATATCGACAAATAAAGTAATAAAGCCTATTCTAGATATTTCATGAGATTTTCATATTTAAAATGAACATTTAAATGTTGCCACTCGGATAATATATCAATTTAGTACAATCATACACTAAATTCTTGCCAATTAGGTGTATTGCTTCTCCTAGGGTTTACACCTGGCCCCTACCCTATGTTTATTTTTTCAATTTAAATTTCATTTAGGGTTTACACCTGGCTCCTACCCTATGCTTATTTTTTGAATTTAAATTTTATTTATATTTGACGCTATTTAAATATTTATACAATCAAGTTATTTATTACTTAATTATAAGTGAGTTTCTTGATAACATAAATAAGTTGTGTGGTAAAAATGATAATTAGTTTGTTATCACTATTCATCGATGCTATGCTGTAAAAGAATATTTGTATTTGAGGATCTATTGAAAACAACCTCCTTATTTTTATAAGATAGGAGTAAGACTACGTACACAATCGTCTTCTCAAATTCAATTTGTGAAATTTCCAGAATATATTATTATTTTCTGTAAAAAAAATAAAAAATATTTACATTGTCGGTGTGCGTAAATCCTAATTATTATTATTTTATGTTTTTACAGAAGGATGAATATGACACCTTTCTAGTTTCTTGTCCATTTGTATTATAATTATTTTTCTTTATGAGGAAGACTTAGGTGTTTTGGATCAAGTCAAGTCAAGATAGGAAGTGGGAAAAGTCTTTGAACAATATTGAAATGGTTGTTACAACAATTAACATATTCTTATGATCTCCCCTTCCTCATCCAATGTATCTTCTATATAAACCTTAGTTATCCAAGAGTGTTTTTAGAGTCTTGACATCCCAAACACCAACATAAAATGTCATGATAAATATTTATCCTTATAATAGAAATGGAGTTTTCATCCCCTAAAACTCAATATCCAAATTTCAATTTCTTCCAAGATCAATCACCATTACCATGGAATGATCAAGTTTTCTTAGATGAACATTTGACTAATTATCCATGGGAAGTTAAGGACAATGATCATCAACTACCAAGAAGTTGGTCATTCTCAGAAGACACTAATTGCTCTAAAGAAAGCAATAATCATCAAGACATAGAAGAGGTCACATCTCATCATGATAACAATAACCCCACAAAACTACAAGAGAAAAAACACTACATAGGAGTTAGAAAGAGACCATGGGGAAAATATGCAGCAGAAATAAGGGATTCAACAAGAAATGGAATTAGAGTTTGGTTAGGAACATTTAATACTGGAGAAGAAGCTGCTTTAGCGTATGATCAAGCTGCACTTACAATGAGAGGTCCATTGGCACTTCTAAATTTTCCAATGGACAAAGTAAGAGAATCACTTGAAAATATTAAGTATATTTATGAAGATGGAATTTCACCAGCTGCTGTTTTAAAGGCAACAAATAAAATGAGATGTGTTAAACATAAGAGAAATAGGAAGAAGAGAAAAAAGGAAAATAATGTTTTGGTTTTTGAAGATTTGGGTGCTGAATTGTTAGATGAACTTTTGATGAGTACTTCATCTTAGAATAATTCTTCTACTTGTTTGTAAAAATTTCTTCTTTTTTGTTTTCATGTCACTCACTATATGTCTATAGTTATTTGGTGTTCAGAATTCATCGATCCGATTATTTTTGTCCATATTATTTAATATTATTACTATGAACACATGAATTTCCAACGGATGGATTCTCAATGGAATGTCTATTGGAAAAGCTTTGGATGAACCAAACTTCATTCGAGATCTTTAGTTAAGAACGAAATGCTCCACCATATCCTTGATTAATATAAAATATTACATTGTTTTTCTTTTCTATACACATGTGGTATAAGAAACCACTGACCCACTAATTTGAATTTGAGTTGCATTAAGAGAAAAGTCAATTTTATCAAAAAGTAAAATAAAATTACTCCATTCATTTTAATTTATGTGGCATTTTTTAAATTTCGAGATTTAAGTAAATTTATCTTTGATCGTAATTTTTCATATATCTTTTAAATATTTTGAATTGCCATGATACTATTTACGTAGTTTATAAATATATAAATTTTTGAAGATTTCGTACGCAAATTCCCAGTCAAACTTGAACTGTTTGACTCTCGAAAAACGAAAAGTGTCACATTTCCAACATGCATCCGTTGGAAATTCCTGGTCACGCTCCCGCCTTTTAAAACACTGATCACTTATCATTTTTATCTGAGTTATTGATTAGTGTTTAATTATTATTTTGTTTAAGTACCTTATAAAATACCTTGTTTTAAATATTTTTAGCCAGTCAACTAAAGATATTTCGAATCCTAATTATAATAGATTATAGTCGCCTTGATTTATACTCAAGTGTATACCAATGGTTATATTAGTTTAAAAAATGTAAATAAATAAATAAAGATTAAAGTTATTTTTTTGTTGTGGACTTTGTTGAGTTGTTGTGTGTCGTAAAAAAATTTATACTCTTTTGTGTAGTCATATGATATTTAGTTGTACTTATTGGTTCAATTAATTCTGATTTTATTGTCCATATCCCATTAAAAAGGAAATCGATGGTAAAGAACTCAAAAAAATTAGCTCAAAAGGGAGAATTCATCTGAGGTGAACCTATCTCATGATCAAGACGGTGTAAAGCACAAATAATTTAGCTAGCGTTTGGCTATAAATTTCCAAATATTCTTGGCAAATATTATTTGGGTGAAATTTTACAATGTGTTTGACCATAGTATTTGGGAAACATATTTCACTTTTTTAGAAAAATATGATTTATACCCATAAATTTTAAAAGCTATCAAAACTAACCATAAGTTTGTATTACAAGTCAATTGGATCTTCGTTGCAACAAATAACAAGTAGTGTCCATGACACTGGAGCAATGTGGTAGTTTGGAGTGAGTGCAACAAGCATCATTCCATACATCGTGAAGTAGACAAAGCACATGACTTTGTTACCCTGAGCCGATTGTTCATCATTTTCATGAACAACCATATCATCACTTTCATATTCACTGAATATTTCATCACTACTTTGGTGCTCACGTAAAAAATTATGTAATACAACGCAAACAACTACTATAGAGGGTGCTCTTGTAAAAGATAAAAGTTTGGTGTAAAATTTTAATTTTTAAAAGATCCCAAATAATGAGATTTGGCCCAAATACTAGAAAAAAAACTAGTATTTGAGAATTTGGGATATTTGCCAAATAATAATAATTCTATGGATAAACACTATTTGCCAAAAAAATTCTCCAAATATTACTTGGGAAATCTATAGCCAAACGGGTTAATGTGAGGGCTCAACAAAACAAGAATTGGGAGGGTCTTAATGTGGTATCATGTAAATAAATAATATTTGGCATAACTCTATCCAAAAATTAGTTCAAGATCATATAAGGAGGCCATCATTTTTTTCATCTTATTCGGTCAACTCTTCATTATCGTTCCTCGCTAATAATTTCTTAATTCTCAAGGCTCGAATTTCAGACTTTTTAAGGTAGTCAAATCTCATTCATCCTACCACATTCTTTAATAATTTGATTCATCTATGTCATTCTCGCGATGGGTCCATAAATTTATTCATATGTACTATTTTTTATTTTTTTATTTTTTTATTTTATGTTCCTTCATTTTCTAAAGTATAAATCATTGTACTTCTTTGACATTTCCATGGTTGGTCCGCGAGTCATGCGTTGGGACGCTTGTACGAATTACTAATTATAATCTTATCAACAATTTTGACCTTAATTTAATACCATTAATTAATATTCCAATTTGATATAAGAGGAAATTAACCATACCCAATTTTATTTTATATGTATAAGAAAAATATTAATAAGTATCATCTACTACTGCACGCTGCCTATATTTCTAAGGCTTTTTTAAAAACAATATGAATGGTTTTTTTAATAATGATTGAAGTATTTTTTATTTATTTTTTAAAAACGAATCTTTGTAGAGAAAAAATATATATATATATATATACTGAAAATCTTTAGGGTCGTCGTTCAAGAAAAATATTATAATTTTGTGCAGGTAAAATTGAAACAAAAAAAATTAAAAAATTCTTCTTCTATTTATTTTTTAATCTAATAATATTCCTCTAGTTGGGGTTTACAATTAATCCCTCTGAAAATCGTTAGCGTGGTCACAGGGGAATAGAGGACGTGCGACGTAGAATGACAAAATTAACTCGTAAATATTATGATCAGACGAACTTAGTGTGGTTAATAAATTTGACTATTTATTAATTCAACCATGCCCTTCGATTAATTTGAATCAAAATATGTATCCCCATATAGATTCATAATTTTTTTAATCAAAAATATATTGTTTGACATGTTATATAGCCTGTTAGTTTTGTTTGGTAATAAACAAATTATAAAAAAAAAATTGTATTCTTCTTCCATGAGTATAAACTTTTATTTAATATTTGTATTAAAATCCTAATTAATTTGACTTCATGTGACACCTATTTAAAGGAAAATGCTCCTTCTCATATTTATTTCACATTTAAATTCCAAATTTGAAATTTCAAGAATAAAAAAAAACTTTATTCATCCCTTATAATTATCAATGGTGAATTTGAAAATGTTGGTCACACATTATTTTGCGTTTTAAATGAAGTTGGTTGAAAATGTCCAACAAAAAGCTAACATGTTATAAATGAATATCCACATATTAGGACCAAAAATAAAATAAAAAAGAATATCCACAATTATATACTTTTCAATGGTTTTAAATCCCCAAAAGAGAAGTCGTTGAGGTATCAGCCGACGGTAAACGACAAAGTCCAAATGTTAGGTTCAAGATGATTTCCTTATCGATCCGTCCTCCGTCATACGTAATATACATCTCCTTTAGAAATTCGATATCTCTGAGGTTTTCTCCGTAACCTTATTGAGAAACTATTTGGTGATATCGCATTTAATGCGATTTAAACTTGTGACAATACTATTGTATAATTTAGCCTAATAGACATCACAAATTTGTCTCTTGAGATATGTTACCAACGAAATCAAAAGCGCGTGTACAATGTCATGGAATTGTAAAATTGTCATATAAAACCTTTCATTTTCTAATCTCATTTCGATGTGCTTGATATTTGTCTTATATATTATATGTATCTTTTTTTTTAAGAAACTTATCAAGCTAAAAGCCTGATAGTTCTTCTTTATTATCCATTCTCATCAACCCGCCTTCTATCGATCATGTCATAATAAACAACTAAAATGAAAATTCATTTTAACCGAATGTCTTTTTTGATAGATTTTACACCTTTTGTTTAACGTGTCAATCGTATATTGCAATTAAAAACTTTTAAGTATTGTATTTGTTTACATAACTACATCACCAGAATTTTTTAATTTTTTTTTATCCTGCCACGTTGCTGAGTTAACATATTAAAAATGAAACTCTCCTTGGATATTTTTCCCAAAAAATAAAAAAGTATCGTTCGGAACACAAATATTCTACATTTGCAGGGTTTGAGGAAGGGTTTCATCCAAGAATGTGATACACACTTATACACGATCTATTACTCTAATTTATTGATTATTTTCACTATTCGAACTCGTAATATGAAGAAAAAATGACAACATTGTGGACTTGAGTATTAGAAGAGTCAAGCCATGTGTAGTGGAAAACATAGTAGTGTACGAACTTCTAATTTTGATAGATAAGTTGATGTGAACATTACATTTTAAATAAATGTCCCAAAGAATACTCAATTCAGCAAGTTGAGAAACTGAAATTTAAAGGTCCCCCCTAGACTTAATGTTTGTCATTTCATAGCTCATATGTATCCACATCTTTGTATGGGAGCAAACATTTATTGGAGAAGATTTATCAACCCGCCCTGCCTAACCCTGTCTCCCCTACTCCTCTTCTGGTTGTGCCATTACCAATCGCGGGTAATTTCTATATGTTGGGTGAGACGTAATTTTAATACAAATAGTGTTAGGACCGAAATAAATTGGTGTCATGCGAAAGTTAACAAAACAAATCTCAAAAGATCATGAGTAAGAAGACAAACGAAAAATATACCAAGAGGTACTAACATTAACATAGTTCGGTCAATCGACCTACGTCCCCAAGAGAAGATGAACAATTCACTATATAAAATAGAATACAAAATATAAAGAGGAATAACCTCACACAATTCACTCGGAATAGAAAGAGGGTCACACAAGTGTTAACGTAATACTTGTGTCTCACACATTCTCCCCCGACACAAAACTCTCAAAGCCTCTAGGACTATATTGTGAATGCTACTAAGTTGAAAGGAATGACTCTCTGTTTATAAAGTCCTAAACCTTTTCCTATAAGAGAAGGACTAGCCAAATATGAAGTTTTATGTTTTTTTTTTTAGGAAAAGAAAAACCTATTTATGGTAAGAAACTCAAGGCAAATACCCAACAAATTGAGAATATATTTGTGAATAGCAGGGAGCAAATCATCGAGCCTCCCTCTATTTGTGTATAGATATAAGAAATCAGGTACAAATATACTTACACATAAGTAAGAGTCCTAATAAGAGTCCTAACAAGAGTGCTAATACAAATCTTCCCCTTGACCTGAATTTTTTATAAAAATAATTTGATCCACCTTCTTCACATAATCTTCAATAGCTGCATTTCCATTTTATCTATCTTGTTAGATTATTCAAAGGGTTAGACCAGATAGGTTACACTTGCATGTGAATACATCAGGATTGCTAAATGCAAACCAAAGAATGGTGTATCACACTTTCTTTCTTGCCATTTGTAAAAAGTAAAAGGTCATTTGATACTTGTAATAGTGTAAGTCAAAATTAGATAAAAAAAAATCATTTTCTGTGAAACCGGAATTTTTAACTAAAGAAAATCAAAATATAAATAAATAATTCAAGAGAATTCAACATCTATTATATATCGTAATTCAAAAAAAAGGATATGGGACAATCTGAACTGGGCTTGATTATAGTCTACCAGCCCATTTCAAAGTCCATGAGAAGATAGAGCTTATGATTGGGCCTATATTTGGGCTTTTGAAGAGAATTCACCGTTTTCACTAAAAATCCATATAAGTTGAACATGGGATGGTGATGGGCCTCACGCTTGGATCCACGGCCTAGTTTTCGGGATATTGACACTTATATACAACATCCGATAAATATATATAGTTTCTAGCATGGAGGTTATTTTCTCAATCTTTTTTTTAACGGGATTAAAATTTAACGATAGCATCGAAAGATCAAATAATCCTTCCACGACTGATGTTTATTTTATACATAAACCAGTTTCCATCAAGTCGGGAAAGTGTTTTTTCCTAGTGTTTGAACTCTGCACCTAAATGATATTTTCAATGTCTCAAATTATGTTACACACTTTCTATTTTAGTTTATCCTGTGAAGAATGACACATTTCTATAATTAAAAACCATTTAAATTGAGACAGAGTGAGTATATGAAGAGTATACATACATACATACATGCATCCATTAGTCTATAAATTTATTCTATGTTCTATTAAATTTGATTTTTATATGGACAACTCAACAACTTTGATATTATATAAACTAATTTTCAATTTCCCTCCCCATTCTACCAAATTGGAGAATCTAATACCAAAGAAAAGATCTATCAATAACTTCTTAAAAGGCATATACCACATAGATGTAGAAAAATATTCCACATGTTTATACATAAACAATTAACCTAAAGGACAATTAATAAAAAGCAAAGCATGTGAATATACAAAAGCAAATGCACTACCTTAACTTGGTGGAATTAAGAATGTATACTCCAATTAATTAATATTATCAATGGCCTCTAATTATAATACCTTGTCTTAATTGTTAACCTAGTATTATAAATTTTTGGATCATTACATTAAAAAAAATGAAAATAAAGCTAATTAGTGGGTGCTTTATTAGGTTGGTGGAGAACCAATGAGTGTGTACTATAATAAAATTAATACTAGTTGACAAAAGCTTCAATAAGATTAATTAATTCTTAATGGGTACTTAATTGAAGATTAGTTTAAGGCTAAAGGGTTCTTGAGCCGCGTTTTAAGCGGCGCTAACGTGCATTTGTCGGTTAATTTTGGGATTAAGCCAAAATTTAATTTTAATCTATGGTTTATGTTGGATCTAAGGGAGTCACGTGCAAAATGTGTGATGGACTTGGGGGGACAAATTATTAAATTTATCTCAGAATAAAGTGAAAATAAATATAGAAAATTTCATAAATAGCTATAGTTTATTAGAACATAGTTATAGTTGTAGTTACGTTTTTACGAAGTATATCTATCATTGTTGTATCGAATGTGTATCAACAAAAGAGTTGTATTCATACTGCAATATCAGTTATATCAACGCATATTGTATCAATTGAAAATCGTGTGCGGAAGAATTATATCAATGAATACTGTATCAAAGTGTGTGTGTTGTGTATTTGCTACAAAACCTGAAATGTAGCTACATGTCATAAACTTTTTGAAACTATAGGTATGTTTCGTAAATACAATCTAAATTGTTTAACATATATATAAAATTAAACTAGGATAATGGTGTTAATTAAGAGAAGTCCACTTACTAAAGAGTACCAAGTGTTGGTTGGGTCCTAGAGATTGGTGAAAATGAAATAACGCGTTATGGGCTTCCTCAAAGATTATGATAATTAATTGAAGAAAAGACAATTAATTATGGATTACGATAAAGGAAAATGATATGATCATGGGAAAACGAATATAGAAAGGGCATTGCAGTTAAATTTGGTTAATTAAAAAATACGCTTAATATATGATTTTTTTTTTAATTTACTTGTCAGTGAATTTTATTTAAATACTTGAATTACCTCAGCTTGTTCCATTTGAACTCTAACAACATGATAACATGTTCTTATTAATCATTCACTTAAAATATGTCATGACCATCTTTTGCTATATGGATTAATTTCAATAAGCAATAAAACCTCATATCGATTCTAATTTATGAAAATAATACATAT
>JAJONR010009695.1:0-24336 GCA_029582245.1 Solanum etuberosum
TAACTTAAGCATAACTTGCAAAATTTCAGATTTTGCTATTTCCAATTTAGTTCTTTTTGGAACTCAAGGTGCTACATCTAGTGACCTTAACACTTAAGAAATTTTAAATTCCTCGGTAAAATTCTACTCACAACGAAGGATGGTTCGAATCTTAGCGCAAAAAATTTCTGGGGTGTTACATTGACTTTAGGCCACCAACCCCGTTGAGCCGCCCGTAATGCTTGCAATCTTATCTTGTTCTGGTTAGTTTTGTAGCTTGATTCCATAATAATTGGTGCATATTCAACATAGTATAGAAATAAAAAAAGAAAGGCAGTCATGGAGGTACATTTTTTAATTATATGTGTAATAATTGAGTGGGATCATTAACATTAGATATAAAAATTCATAATCTTTTATGTTGGGTTGCATGCTCATAGGAACAAGCAAACTCATTTCTCTAATTAATTTCAGTAGAAGCAGTAATTGGCAGAATCATTAACATTCACAATTGATTATTCTTTCATTTCCAATTTCCAATTTTAAAATTTGACTTGCTTACTTGAAGCACTTGAGTGAACAATATAACAAAAGAATCGAAACATCAATATGAACTTATATCTAAATTTTGAGACTGTTTAGAAGAAATTTGTGTTGGATGCTCATTAAAATCCTTTGTTGTAGAGTTTCGAAGTTCAAACTTTAAGATTTGACTTGCCGCAAATATGAACTATTTTGAGTGAACAATATGTTAAAAGAATCGAAACATTGAGAGAGTCTCATACCTAAAATTTGAGACTGTTTAGAAGAGATCTGAGCTAGTCGGTACTGAAAAAGAAAATTAACTTGTGAGGAAGATGAACTACATGCAATGTATAAATAGTGTATAACAATTTTTATGGATATATATACATAGTTATACATCATATATACAGTTACTCAACATTTATACAGTACATGTACATTATATTATATATACATACAAACATTTTTGTTGAATTATGTTTGTTTTGCTTGTTACTTAAATTTTACTGTATCATATCATTTAAATCAATCGTTAGGTAACGATGAAAAGTCATTTTGCATAACAATCGATTTGGTATGATCGCGTCATTACCTTAATCTTTTCTTCTCATTTTCTCTTTACTCATTATTTAATGATCTTATTTAGTTTCTTGTCGGCCTGCCTTTTCCATAATAGTTTTATCTCGTATCTTACTTTTCTCGTAGATTTTTCATTCAAATTATTGATGTATGATATTACGTAATGACAGAGAACAATATAATCTTTTCAAACCTAATATTCATTAAAATAATTGTTTGCAACAAATTTTAAAGTGACAGAAAATAAATTACAATAAAAAAAAATGAAGAAACATAATTTTATTCATCAAGATAGTATGGGTACAATTCTGTTCCTCCCTTGATTCTACTCTCCTAAGATTTATCCATTGATTCGAGGGCCGTTAGTGGCGTATTTCTCGAATTGGGATGATATAAATTTGACCTCTATATGAATATTCCATGACTTTTGTGGAATATTCTAGATTTTGATCTCTTTACGAAATATTTGAGATGCCTTTTCAAGGGAATATAGTACCCTTTATATAGGCGTGAACAAGGTTTAGGATTGATCAGTAGCCTCCAAGAATTCTAATTGGAATTGAACACACCTTGTAGAGTCTCAACTCGAATTGAATACGTCTTGTAAAGTTCCACAAAATTTCAATGTCTACAACAATATAATACGATATAATACAACTCAACTCGAATTGAATACGTCTTGTAAAATTCCACAAAATTTCAATGTCTACAACAATATAATACGATATAATACAACGTAATACTATACAAACAAAGTGCGGCATCACTATCTCATTTATGAATTACGCGCGAGTCGTGACACTTTCAAATAGAGCGGCCATTGCATCTATGCTTCGTACGTAATAAGATAGATCGGCCTCTAATTATAACAAAGTTATTAATTATTATATATCAAAAAAAAAAAGAAGCTATTATATATCTGGACCACATAAATGAAAATAACTACATAAATAATAATAAGATTATTAATACGATAGGACCTTTGTTATAAATGTGAAATAGTTTTGAGACACGTGATGAAAATTGTTTGTCATCAACTATCTTTAATATTTAGTACTTCATATTAAATGGATTCACCAGAAATCAATATTTTCAATATAAAAATAATATTATGAACTCTGAAAAGACGAGAGATCGTTTGGTAGTATGTATTGAATAAAACGTATTAACTTGATTAGCTTAGTGTATTTAATGTTTTGTTTGTTGGTAGTCCACTTCTTCAATCTTTATACATTCTATTTAATATTATGCTAGATATAACTAATACATGAAAATTATGCGCATGTACTAGTATAGTTAAAAACATATTGTTCCTTAAAAAAAAATTCTCACATCTTCTCTATGTATTTGTGGATGGTATTTTTGTAACTAAATATTTTTTAATTTTTTTTTTATATAATACATCATAAGAAATATTTTCAGTATAATTAATACAAACATAACTAATATTTACATTACTAATATCAATATTCAATATTATTAATATATTATATTTAACACTATTTTTATACACCCTACTAAACTATCTTGCGCAAAACTATACAATGCATTAATATATATTTCCATGGTACTATATCATTATTGTAAGTAGGAAAGGTCCTCTTTACTGTTTTACACCTTTTAGGTCATGTAAGTAGTTGTTGTAATTTAATTTGATTAAACATTATCCCGACCTACCATTCCTACACTTGACAATATTATGCACTTAAATTGACTCAACTAATAATGCTTACATTTACTATTATTAATTTCTTAAATCATTTTTTAAAGAACTTTTGAAATGCTAATAGTCATTATAATTATACTAAGCACTTTATTTATTATTTTTTTTAAAAAAAAAAGTGTAGAGTGCATAATGAACAAACAAAAAACTAATGAAGTAATTATTATCTTTAGAATATTTTTTTAATTATTTTCTTTATTAATTTTTTTTTTTTTTTGTATAATGTGGTATCAAGATCAACTTTTGTGCACTGCAACTTATATAGTATATGATTGAATCTTAAAAGAAATTAAAATAATTATTTAAATGACCCTCTCTGCAATAAAGTTTTTGTGGTTTCTTCAAATGTATTCAATCAAAAAATGTTTAAAAATGCAATAAAATAATTTGTGTCACTTTTGCCACACACGTAGAAGATTTGAGTCGCATCGAAAAATAATTGAAAATATTATTGATTCTTTTAATATAAAGTGAGGGGCGAGTTATTTTTTGGGGGAGGGGAGAGAAATATCTAATAAAATATTAAGTAAACTCCACCAAATTTTGTGGTTTTTAATTAGAGGAGACAACACAAATCCCACTAGTTTAGGAGCTAATTACATCTTAAATAAGAGTATAATAGATCGTCATAATAGTTTAGGTGTGTAAACTGCTTTTTCGAGACAAGTTAAAAAATAAATTTATGTCTTTTCCTTAGTAGCACATAGGTAACAACCATTGAAACCAGCTGAAAGTTCTAACGATTAATTTTGTTGAATCTTCACCAAATAATCCAACTGATTTAAAATATAAATAATTACTAATGTAATGGCATGAAATGATATATATATATATATACTGCATAATCATAATAAAAAGTTTATGATCAAAATAAGCAAGTTTGAATTTTAGGTGTACTGTAAAACAAATAAAAAGAGTTTATGTTCAAATACACCTTCACATTCTTTTTTATTCTTAAATTTATTGATCAAATAAAAACGATATTTCACCAAAGATATTTTTTCTAAAAAAAATAAAAATTAATTTTAAAAATTTGATCAAACAAACTGTTCTTGCAAATCCTCTCTTTTCCGCTTTCTAAGGAATGTCAAGCCTGTCTGTTTATGAATCCTCTGTTCATGAATCGGATGTGCGATGGGACCCAGATGCCTGTTCCGCTAAATCACCCTACTTTTCTAACTCGTCGTCTTAATAACTCCGCCTTTCCAATGCCCAATCTTTCTCTGCTGAAATGACTCTATAATTGCCCGCTACATCTCATGATGCCCTTATTGGAGAATGCTTTGATTCGATTCGCGCAGTTAGAGATCCTGGGCCTACCTGATAATGTTAGGGGATTTTTTTGTCGATCTGATTTGCTGTCCACTTGGAGATCTAACCTCTATTCTATCGATATATCTATGAGATCTCTATATTTTAGGTCCATATTAATTAAAGCCAATTGGTATTAGGGATTAATACCAGCGAAAATATAGCTGAATTTTCTTTCCATGGATTGAGAATGCATTCAAGAGGAAATAATGTCTGGCACCATTCAATTAATGTTCAACAACTATTCTCTCTCCAATTTATGTGACGGAATTTGCCTTTGGCCAGTTTGACATTGGGTCAAATCTGTCGTCTGGGCATCGTTCCTTCTCTTGATCTACTTCGGTTACAACTTGATCCCGGCCCGTGTCTACTTCTTGAAAAATCTAAAGGGTCAAGGTAAGCGTATCAAGAGAAAATGAGCAAAACTTATGCCCGGCTAATTGAATGGAGTTCCCGGCTTTAAAGAATCAAGGAGCTCGCGGTCTATCAACACTTGAAGGGCTACACAATGGAGATCGGATCGGCCTCGTATGGAGCACTTTTTGGCTCCCGGAAGAGAGTTAGAATTTTTTAATTATGAATTTAGATATGAAAATTTTAAAAATAAAACTTATATATTTGAAAATTGTTGTTAATAACTTTAATTTACAATAATTAAAATATATAAATGATATATTAAAAAATATAATTTTTTTATTGGAAATGAGAAAATAATTTTCTTTTTCCTTGTGATCTTTTGTTGCATTTATACCTTGAAATTAATTTAATTAATCTTCAATTGTTGTTGATTCTTGCATTTATGTTTCTCTTGAATGCATTCTATCAACGGAACAAATTTATTTATTTTTCCAATTAAAAGAAGATCTAGCTATAGTACGCGAGATAAGGTAATATATTTCACGACTAAATTTAAAATTAAAATTATACTCTGTTTGGTTGAAGGTATAAATTTATCCCATATTAAATTTATATCTTCACATAAATAAAATATGAATCTAATCTCAATCTTAACTGTAAGTATCAACATTATACCATTCAATTTGTCATTATTTATCTCATCTTTCAAATAAAATAAATTAATTTCAAAATAACATAGTCCACAAATCGAACTCTTAAATCTCTAGGTCAGGTATAATAAAATCGGCCTTGTATGGACAATAATGTGATTATCTTTTCTTATTCCTTCTACGCATTTTCATGTTTGGCTTTTGTCGCCTTTATTTGTACTCCCTTGTCCGTGACATATTGCAAGTATTTTTTTAATTTTTTTTTAGTAAAATTTAATTGGTAATTTTTTTTTGTCTAGTTTTAGAAAATAGTTTTGATATAAAACCTAAAATCTACAAAAGTATAATTTTTAGGACAAAAAATAATTGTTGAGTTCTTTTTAAAATCTTAAAACTTATTCCAAAAGTTTTGCATTTTATATATAAATATAAAAAAATCAATCTATTTATGACTCAACTTATTCTATCTACCATTCCTCCTCATTAAATACATTTCTAATCTAAATTTACTTGCTGGCCATTAAAAAATTGTCCGTGGAATATGCAAAGATTATTTTGGGAAGTTAATTAATATCTTTATTACTTCTATTATTATTATTATTATTATTATTATTATTTACCGTTGAATCTTAGTAATTAATTGTAAAGTTACTGGTAATTGTGTTATTAGTAGCTTATGTTAAAATATCGTGTTATGATTTTTGGATAATGTATTATCCATATTATTATAAAAATGAAGAGTATTTTTTATATAATTTTTAAAACTCATGAATATAAATCATCTTTCATATTTTCGTTTGAAAAAAGGTGAAATATGTTTCAAAATATTATGGGGAAACTTCAATCCAAACTTCACTCTCAGATAAAATTTGAAGTCAATAAAGTTTATTTGAACTTGAGGATCAATAGTGAGTAATTACTCCAAGATAATATCTACAATAACGTGTTACACGTTTTGTGCTACATATACCTTCACCATTTTGTGTATAAGTAAAGGTTGCAACTCTTCAAACAAAAATCACTCATCACAACACAATGTCTTCTTCTACTACTATTACTACTACTATTCCTTTATGCACCAACAAATCCCTCTCTTCTTCCTTCACCAACAACAACTCATCTTTCTTATCAAAACCCTCTCAACTTTTCCTCCACGGAAGGCGTAATCAAAGTTTCAAGGTTTCATGCAACGGCAACAACGTTGACAAAAACCTTGACGCGGTTGATAGGCGAAATGTCCTTTTAGGGTTAGGAGGTCTTTATGGTGCAGCTAATCTTGCACCATTAGCCTCTGCTTCTCCTATACCACCTCCTGATCTAAAATCTTGTGGTGTAGCCCATGTAAAAGAAGGTGTTGATGTGTCATACAGTTGTTGCCCTCCAGTACCCGATGATATCGATAGCGTTCCATACTACAAGTTCCCTCCTATGACTAAACTCCGCATCCGCCCCCCTGCTCATGCGGCGGATGAGGAGTATGTAGCCAAGTATCAATTGGCTACGAGTCGAATGAGGGAACTTGATAAAGACTCTTTTGACCCTCTTGGGTTTACACAACAAGCTAATATTCATTGTGCTTATTGTAACGGTGCTTATAAAGTTGGTGGTAAAGAGTTGCAAGTTCATTTCTCGTGGCTTTTCTTTCCGTTTCATAGATGGTACTTGTACTTCTACGAAAGAATTTTGGGATCACTTATTAATGATCCAACTTTTGCTTTACCATACTGGAATTGGGATCATCCAAAAGGTATGCGTATACCTCCCATGTTTGATCGTGAGGGATCATCTCTTTACGATGATAAACGTAACCAAACCCATCGCAATGGAACTATTATTGATCTTGGTCATTTTGGTAAGGAAACCCAAACACCTCAGCTCCAGATAATGACTAATAATTTAACTCTAATGTACCGTCAAATGGTCACTAATGCTCCTTGCCCGTCTCAATTCTTCGGTGGTGCTTACCCTCTGGGGACTGAACCAAGTCCAGGAATGGGTACTATTGAGAACATCCCTCATACCCCGGTTCACATCTGGACCGGTGACAATCCTCGACAACCAAACGGTGAAAACATGGGTAATTTCTATTCAGCCGGTTTAGACCCGATTTTCTACTGTCACCACGCCAATGTGGACCGGATGTGGAATGAATGGAAATTAATTGGCGGGAAAAGAAGGGATCTATCAAATAAAGATTGGTTGAACTCAGAATTCTTTTTCTACGATGAAAATCGTAACCCTTACCGTGTGAAAGTCCGTGACTGTTTAGACAGTAAGAAGATGGGATTCGATTACGCGCCAATGCCAACTCCATGGCGTAATTTTAAACCAATCAGAAAGTCATCATCAGGAAAATTGAGTACAGCGTCAATTCCACCCGTCACCAAGGTGTTCCCACTAGCGAAGATGGACCGTGCCATTTCGTTTTCTATAACCAGGCCGTCTTCATCGAGGACTACACAGGAGAAAAATGAGCAAGAGGAGATACTGACATTCAACAAAGTAGCATATGATGATACTCAGTATGTAAGGTTCGATGTGTTCCTGAACGTGGATAAGACTGTGAATGCGGAAGAGCTTGATAAGGCGGAGTTTGCAGGGAGTTATACTAGCTTGCCGCATGTTCATGGAAATAATACTAATCATGTTACCAGTGTTACTTTCACGCTGGCGATAACTGAACTGTTGGAGGATATTGGATTGGAAGATGAAGATACTATTGCGGTAACTTTGGTTCCAAAAGTAGGTGGTGAAGGTGTATCCATTGAAAGTGTGGAGATCAAGCTTGAGGATTGTTAAGTCCTATTGAAAGTGTGGAGAACAAGCTTGAGGATTGTTAAGTCCTCATGAGTTGGTGGCTATGGTACCAAATTTTATGTTTAATCCTTATTATGTGTGTTTGGTTATGTTTATGTTAAAATGTATCAGCTGGATAGCTGATTACTGCCTTGCTAGTTGTTAATGCTACATATGAAATAAATAAATGGTTGTATGTCTTCCATTCCATTTCTCATCGTTAAAATTTTATAGAAAAACTATCTTATTACTACACTTCTTCACAACTGATTAATAATTTCGTATTATTTTTTAGTCAAATACATTATTTAAGTCAGATACCTGACAAGAGACACCGAGATAGGACTTTTGAAATTGGGGCAGCACTCACTTTCACTTTATGAGTTCTTGAGACTGCCTCCCATTTTGGTCTTCATGTTTTTAATTAATCAAATATTCACCTAGTATAAAAATTAGTGGTCTTCTTACCTTTTTCACCTTCAAAATTAGTTGTATTTCGATCTTATTCTTTTAAAGTTAAGAGCCTGTTTGAATTGGGTTTGGCTAATCACTTAAAGTTAAAAATCCTAATTTTATGATTTTTTATTTGACTGAAAAATAAATGTCAATAAACACTTTTTATTCTACTCAAACCTATAAAAACTGTTTAAAATTATTTTAGTTTAAAAATATTTATAATAAATCAATTCAAACAAATTATTACTCTTGTTTATAAGATCAAGAACCATTAGTTTAATTTTCTTTGAGTAGGTATAAATTAGTAAAAACACTCCTTATTTATTTTTGAAATAAGTAATATCTTTGTTAAAAATATGACTAATCTAAAAATACCATTTATTTTATAACGAACCTCTCTACCAATATCTCTAAGGCCTCCCTACCTACCCCATTTTCCACATCACCAACAAGTGGATCCCATGCATCAAGTTTTTGCATTGATTATTCCTATTTTAGTCTAAATTTTCATTTTTATTTCTCAAATTAGTAATTTATAGTTTTACTTACTCTTTTTTATAATGAAACTTTATGAACTAAAATATCTTTTAACTTCTCCTTGGTTGGATTAAAAAATTAAACTTTTATCTTATCCGATATAAATCAGAGAACTAAGATTTATAAATATTGAGGTGGTCCTAAATGTCCTATGTTATCTAAACTCAAATAACATTTTTTGTTCATTAATCATGTATTTATTATGGAATATCCAACTAATTTTGTATTTTTTTTCTCAAGTACGGATCCAATTATTTTATTTAAATATACAATTAACAAGGGTATCGCCAATTATTTTAGTTTTCTCTATGATTTTGCATCACTTCTACATTTAATTTAAGTATATCTCAATTATAAACAACCTTGATTCGTTTTACTTAAAAAATATTATTTTATCTCTCAATTGTCTAAATGACGTTTACGGATCGCATGTTAAATGATTGCAAATTTTTATTTGAAATTATGATTCACGCTTTTATGTTTTATTTAATATCGTGTATGAAACTTACCGGCCTCTCCTCTATGTTTTATTCAATTTCATAACGATTATATGTTGTAGCAAAATAAATTATTATTTTTTGTAAGTATCGATCACCTTATTAAGGAACCCTAAATAAGTGCAAATTAACGACCAAAAAGAAAATGAAAAATTCTTAAAGAGGGAATAACTTTTTTTGTAATACTAATAGTTTCTACGAAAATGCATTGCACGTTAATAATAGTATATAAATATTCAGAGGATCAACGTTTTCCGTTACTTTCATAAGTCTAACTTGGCCAAATTGAGTAGTAATCTCTAAGAAAAAATGCAATTAGCGACATACAAAATTCATCTCTAATATTTTTTATCTTTTTTTATAAAAAAATCATCTTTTATATGACTTTTAATCTTGGTTATATGATCAAAAATCATTAATTAGCCTTTTTTAATTACAAGTAAATTAATAAATAAAAATACTTCTTATATTTTTTAGAAATAAGTAGTTCCTTTTTTAAATTGTGTGCCTAATCAAGAAACACCATTAATTTTAAAACAATATCTACCAATATCTCTACAGGCATCCCCACCTAACACCATTTATTTTAAAACAATATCTCTACGGGCATCCCCACCTAACACTATTTTTCACATCACATGACCAACAAGTGTTGTTTGGATTCCTATTTTAGGCTAAAGTTTCATTTTCATTTCTCAAATTACTAATTTATCGTTTTACTCATTCTTCTTATTTATTATAAAACTTATGAACTAAAATATCTTTTAACTTTTATTTTTTCCAAATATAATATCTATTTCACAAGACATAAGTTAAAATACTTTTATATTATCCGATAAATGCCAAGATTTGAGGTGGTCCTAAACGTCCTATGAGACGGTGGCCACTAGAGTAGTCAATTGTCATATTTTCGTTCAAGTAAAAAGATAAAATTTATAACTAGTACAATAAAAAATTATTATTCTATTTTTATAAAGAAGAGTTTTTATTTTTTTATATATAAAAATAATAAATAACACTCCATGAAATTGCATTATCTTTTTTTTTTCTCTGACCCAAGAGTGGAATTTAACTTTTTATAAAATGAGAAATGACTCAATTTTTGAATTTACAAAAATAAAAATAAAAGTATACAAAGGCCGGTTTATAAAGAGTTCTAGCAATTTCTTTTTTTACACGACTGACACGTTGTCAAATTTCAATTTGAAATTCCAAATTTTGAGTTGATGTTATAACATAGAAAGACACGTCACACAATTGATATTAAATATAGGCATTCAAAGGAGTTTATAAAAAGGTTGATCAAATTTATTAACAAGGGTTTATGTGATAAGCCTAATCACTAATTAATTATAAGTATATATACTTAAAATTTTAATAATGTTCTAAAAAATAGTCAGTATGTTGTCAATTCGAATTTCTATTTCTATATGAATCTTTTTCAACTTTTTACCCCTTTTAAAAGGTGATTTAACTTTTTCTTATATATGCAAATAATACATACAAGGTGGCAAACCATTTTCAACTACAAAATTCAAAAAGGGAAATAATTTATCATTATTTCGTATTTAATTAAATATTTTCACATAAAATTGAGGTGTGTGAAATATTTATTTATTTATCGGATTAGTTATTTGATATTTACATTTAGAATATGAACGTATATTCACGTTTCGATTCAAAAAATACTTTTAGAAAAAAGCTTTTTTACTTTCCACCCACTTTCAGACAAGGACAATAATTACGATGAAAAAGATTTTAAAACATGTGGGGAATTTAATTTATGGGTTGGGCAAAAAATAATCTTGTCTGGAAGTTCAATGTCATCACTTTAAATAATTCTGCTTTTTTCAGTCGATGCAATACAGGCCACATGCAATTTTATTTCTCTTTTTCAGATTTAGAAGGTACAATTTGGAAAAATGAGAAGTTTGATTTGACATTTACCAGAGTGAAATGCGAATGAATAAATAATACTTTGGTCCATATCAATTTATTTTTTCTATTTTAACTTGAAACAAAACTAAAAAAAGTATTATTTTTTTTTTTGAATTTTATCATTTTAAATTAATAATATATCAAATATACTCAAATGCCTCTTAATTTTGTGGTGTTTAACATGCTACTTAATAAGTAAAGAATTGCAATAAAAAAAAGACATTTTTTTAAAAAATTAATAAAAAATGTATAACGAACATATTCAACATGAGGGAACACGAAAAAATAAGTTAAGTGATGATAGAACCCACACATATTATTATTATTATTATTATTATTATAATATATATAGCTCAATGCGGGATTTTTGTTGGATTAGATCTTTTAGGAAGCTTTTGAACCTAGCAAAAAGGGCTCTAAGAAGCAAGCGCGAGAGAAGCTGAGCACGAAGCTATCGCTTCCCCCAGTCGACTGAAATATAACATATGTGACCTACTTTGATTCAAAAGAAAGGCGAAGGGTTTGACAACAAGCAAACGACTTTCTATCATAGTTGCAAGGGTTTCAAACCTTAAATACTTAAGTACCAAAGATTGCTTTTGGTTGGTTTCATAATGGGGCTATTCACTACAAGTTATCAGCACTATCTTAGATTGAACGTTGACTTATCTTATTGTTGTTCCATCTCTAAGGTGGATTTTCGCTGGAAGAACGGAATAGTGTTCGTGTCCAAAGGTGAATAAAACCCTAACTTCTAGAGTTCGCTGCTTTTCTTAAGTCGGAGAAGGACTTATACGACTCACCTTTGTTTGATATGTTCATTCAATATCAATACAAACGAAAACTACACCAAAATGGAAAGGCCAATATAGAAGCTAGAAGTAGCTAGCCTATAGTAATCGGCCTAACCAAAGCCTCACGAGTCACTACAACATAAAATTAGCCTTATAAATTATATCTTAAGTAGGAGGCTTAGCTCACCTTTCTATCAATCAAAAAAAAAATTGAGAGTAACTCTAAGTTTACCCGGAAGTTCTCTATATATAAATAATGCATGACAGAAATAATTTCAAAAAGTAATAGAATCATTACTTAATTTAGATATATAATTGATAATCTTAAAGTAATTTATTGATGTGTACACGTGCATATGCTAATTGAAATGGCTTCACTATGAATACCAGTTGTGGGAGTGATAAAAAAAGCTTTCAGTCATCTGCGACACTTTAAAATTGTCCACATAATTCAGTTAAATATCTTAATTAGGGCTTGTACCTATTGAATACCTAAATTGTTCAAAACACGAATCTATTAAACACAAAAATGCTGATATGGCAAAATAAGTGCATCTCACTGCATAGCAGCGCGTGAATAGGTCCTACAATTTTTTTAATATTTTTTTTGATAGAATAAACTTGTACCATTTTTCTTCCGATGACACTTGGTATGCATTAATTAAAATCATTAAAAATATTTTTTTGTTCAAAATAATGTGTGAATACCCAAAAAGAAAGCAACCCCACCCCACCTATGTTGGCTATATCAATGGTCTTCTTCTTCGCCCCATTAAGCATTTTATAACTCTGTTTGTTTTGGTTCTTCAGTTTTATTTTTCATTCTTTATAAGAAAAATTGAATCTGCTAATCGAATTTGCAAGAAGAAAAAAACATTGGATATCGTAGTTATAAAAGTGACCTCCGTCCATCTCTATTTTCAGTTACTTCGATCAACAAACACCACCATCCATTTATTTAAAATGATGTCAGAAAATTTGATATAATTCATTTGAATCTCTTGATTTCTCTTCGTCGTCGATTTCGAAATAATTTATCATCGATTCATTTTTCACAAAAATTTCAACAATCACTCCACTAATCTATCATCCTTCATAATTTATTTCACTATTTGCATCAGACTTGATTTTCATAGCCCAAAGTTTTTTACAAGAAAGAAAAAGAATTAATTTCTTCGGAGGAATAGAAAATGGCGGGTAACAGAAGATGAAGAAGAATAAGAAGAAAAGGCAAATGATTAGGTGGGTGAATTTGGGGGAGCAGGGGTAGGGGGAGATTTTCTTCTTTTTATTCATTTTTAAAAAGATTTTAATACTAAATAAAATTATTTTTTTAATTGTGGCTATATATAACGTATTAATTTTTTTTTAAAAAGTCTTTTTGTAATATTTTGACAAAATTTCTCATTAATCAATTTGAGCTACATATCAATCTATTTTTTAATGAGTTGATATGGATTAAGCTAATAATAGCATGTTTAAACTTATACAGATTAAGCGGGTTGAACTTGATTTTGACACCTCCACAACTTTGTATAATCTTAACTCCACCACTACTTTTGCATCTAAAATTTTTATGATACCTGTTTCATTTTATCTAGAAAGTGAGATACTTTTGAGTCTCTGGATCTTAGGATTCATTTGGACATTAAATTCATAATTTGAAATTAGATTGATTTGAACTTAAAATATTTTGTTTGAATATATAATTTGGATTCTTAAGTTATACTTCTTTTCATAAACATGAAAATTTTTTACCACCGTGAAAACTATCAAAAATTTTCAATCCTTATACAATCTATCAAATGTTTGTGTGTTTATTTTTTCATATTTTAAACCTCCTTAGTAGGGGTGACAATTGGATGGGTTGAGTCAAATTTGATCGGATCAAAATAGGTCAAGACCCAATCCAACCCAACCCAGATTTGATTGGATCAAAACGGATAGGGTCAAAATCCAACCTATTCAATTTTTACTAAGTTTAATTGTTTTATTTGTTATTTTAAAAGATTTTAGTAACTAACAGAATTTTTATTATTCTATATAATGGCTATATATAACATCAAATTTAAATAAAAGAAAGAGTTTTATATAAATATATTGACAAGATTTCTCATATATCAATCAATTTTTAATGGGTTAAAATGAATTGGACTAACATGGATGGATTGAACTAATAAATGAGTGGGTCAATAACCCACTCAAACTTAAACTTAAGCTCTCAATTGATCATAAAAATGAAATAAGACATGTCAGTATGCTAAAATATAATGTCACCAACAATAAAGATAAACAAGAAAGATAATGAAAACCCATAAAATAAGTACTACTAATAAGAGATAATAAAAATGAACAAGGATTATGTGGATTTTATTTTTACTGAATGGTTATGAATTATAATTCTGTAAAGACTTATTGTATCCTCAAAGAAATTGTAAGTGTTATAAATTGTAATATCTATCTTGTATGTTGCTTTGAGAAAAGTTGGAAATCCTAAGTTTGAGACTAAATAAAGAAACATTTTAGAAATATATTATCGCTCTAACTTCTTTTGCAGAAGTATAGCTCAAAACTTACATTATAAATATTTAGCCCAAAACACAATTTGGTATACAATATTATATATTTAGTATACTTTAATATACAAATTTATATTTTATTTTTTACAAAAATATTTAAAAACTTGATTTACACTATTATACACTCAATATATAATATTATACAAAATCATAAGAGATATTTGTACATTCATATACAATAATCTATAACAATATAGATATTTATACACTCATATAAAAATAATATATATGTTATCATGCAAAATACAGATTTGGTCTTTTTCCTTGAATCCAAGCATTTGATTCATCCAAAAGCACCTCTAAACTACATCAAATCATTCAAAATTTCATTTTTAGGCTCCTCAATATGTATTCAATTCAATCTTTTGCAACAATATCCATTCGAATTGGAGCTTATTTTTTGAAGCTTCGATTTTTAACATTAGATGTATGTGCCTTCAACAAAATGTCAATACTCATTCATAGTAACTCCCATAACGGAAATAAAATAATAATTTAATTTAAAATTTCTCCAAAAGTAGGAACCATTATCAATCAGTCAATTATATACACATATGAGACATTCATTTTAGTCCAAAAAAGCAACACAAACAAATATGTTATTTACTGTCACCATGGTTGAGAGAGAGAGTGTGTGTTTTGGGTGCGTAGGGAAGAGAGATGAAAGAGAGATATTGTTAGGTTAGTGGCTAAATTTGGTTAAGTTTAAAAATCTTTTCTATTTCGACAATGTATTTGGATTTTGGATCAATTGTACCTTGGAAGTAATTCTCTCTATAAATAAAGAATTTTTCCTATATTATTATAATCAATCCTCAAGAAAAATAAGAAGTGTTGTCTTTTTCTTTCTTTTTTATTTTATAGTTTTATAACACATGGAACCTTCGATGGGACAGTTGTGTTTGTATCACATGTTTTGATAATTGATAAAAGAGAAAAAGGTGTGGTCCTCTTTTGTTACGTTCGTTCTCTTGAATAATTTTAGCAAATACAAATAATGTCACTCTGAATATTTCATAAATGCACATGGTTGTCCTATATTACTCCCCACAATTTATTTTTAAAATAAATTTTTATTTATATTTATCATTTTTGACATATAATTTTTTTTTTCATTTTTTACCTTTAATATTAAATACTATTTTTCATATCATTTTTTCAAGATAAAAAAATTAGACATTAATTAGTAGGGATAGGTAATGTGATAAAATACTTACATCAATAATTATTTGCTTAATGATATTGTCATATCAAACGGTGACAAGTAAAGAACATTTAGGTATTCAAATGCTTTTCAAACAAGTTTATCTGAATGACAAAAATCACGAGCATTACTTTTTTGTTGTCCTTGCGTTGATGGCAAGTCCCACACACAAGGGACCAGAAGTAGACACATCATTCCTAAATTTAGTTTGAAATATTAGTTTCATCTTTAAATTATATATGACTTAAAAATATCTTTTTACTTGACTAACTGAACTCAAGCACATCATCGATCTTGCAATATGAGTGAAATATACATCACACCAAATTTAAGGGTGTTTTCAACGCTTTTCTCAATTTTTTATTAAGAGTCGCATGCTCTTACACAAGTTTAAGACTATTTGTTATGTCATGTGGTAAATCTAGAATGTAGATAAGTTTATTTAGTCAAATAAAAAAATATTTTTAAGATTATCAATAATTAATGAACAAAACTAATGATTTACGTCAAGTTCAAAATATTTTCAATATTGTCCTTGCCTTTATTGCAAATCCCACCAACAAGGGACCATATCAAAGAAGTACACACATACTTACTTCACTAACGACCATAAAATTGAATAAATAAATAAAAATGTATTGCATGAGGATTTTTCCAATTTTTATTAGAAAGTGTTTCCAATCACTTTTTTCATCTACCAAATTAAATTAATTATATGAATTTTTTAAATTTATAAATCAAATTAAAATAACAAAAGCTTGCTTTTCCTTTATCTCATTTTTTTATTTGATTTTTCAAGTTGTTATTCATGAATAAATCAGTTACTACTTCCTCCGTTTCAATTTATGTGGCACTTTTCGAATTTCAAGATCCAAACTAGTCTATCTTTGACCGTAAATTTTTCATATATATTTTAATTATTATGACTTATAATATTTTTTTCGGAAAAGGGCCAAAAATACCCTTAGACTATTTGAAAAGATTTAAAAATACCCCTCATCCATCTATTGGGTTAAAAATACCCCTCAATCCACCTATTTGGTCTATTTCTACCCTTAAAGCTAACAACCTTTTTTTTAAAAAAATATTATTATTATCACTTATTACTTATCAGATAATTCAAATCCCTATCTATTTAATTTTTTTCTACCCACCCATTTTAATGTCCATGACCCAAACTCAATTAGAAGACCCATTAAATTTTTCTCTCTCTGTTCTTATTAAAAAAAAATTCAAGACTTTTTTCAGTCGAATGTTACAATTTTCAGTGCAATACAATTTCGTGTGCGCTGTTTTTGTGACTGATGGGAAGAAAATCTTACTTGAAATTATATTGAAAAAAACTAGATCTCTCTAAGTGCAATCAACTCAGAAGAACTCCAAACTTCAATCGTTCACCAAGTATTGATACTTTGCGGCTAGGTGGACGTAAATCCATAAGTTAATGGGAAATTTGGACAGGCTAATTGATCTACATCTGCATGGTCTCAAAAAGCTTATGGATCTTTTGCTAAAATCCCTTGAATTAGGAGTTGATTTTCTATATAAGAACTGTGAATTGACCTCGGAGATATGTGGAATGTACTTGCATGAGTATAAAACAATGGTTGTATGTATCTATTGAAAAACTAAGAGATGTGGAAGTTTTTAGTAGGTCATTTTTCAGAAATTTCCATCATTTGCAATACAAATTTGATAAAGGAACTTCTCATATTCATACGAAAATAAGAAGTATAGTACTGAAAATAGTTTTGAAATTTTTGAATAAGAAAAGAGGAAAGAAGAAAGAGACTTAGGGTAAAAGGGAGAAAGAATCAATCAATCAATCAATTTATTTTTTAATGGGTCTACTAATTGAGTTTGGATCATTGACACTAAAATGCGTGGGTAGGAAAAATTAAAATGGGTTGGAATTGATTTATCCAATAAGAAAATGACACCTAATAAGTGATAATAATAATATATATTTCTTTAAAGGATTGTTAGTTTTAAGGGTAGAAATATACTGGATTGAGGGGTATTTTTAACCCAATGGGTGGATGAGGGGTATTTTTGAACCTTTTCAAATAGTCTAAGAGTATTTTTGGCCCTTTTCCATACTTTTCTTTTTACATAATTTACAAATATATAAATTTAATTTCAAAAAAATTGAAGATTTCACGCGCAAATTTTTGGTCAAATTCAAACTATTTAACTCTCGAAAAATGAAAACTGTCATATAAATTGGAACAAAGAGAGTATTGTTTTTCATTTGGTTATGTCAAGTCTTCAACGAAGCAACATGTGACTTCGTACGTAAATTAATGAAACAAGATTAATGCTAGATTTTATCGAATGTACCACATTTTACATGATCACTAGTAAAATTATCTGCGCCTCGCGCGAAAATTTAATATCACGAAATTTATAAAATAATATTTAAAGCCTATCCGCCGTTGAAACTAAAACACTATAAAAAAAGATGATAATTATAACATCTTATCATTTATCCTTCAATCAATCATCTTTAATTTAATTTTATAATTTATCCTTTTGATTCCAGGAAGTGTTACTATTTGATATTTTTGGGGAATCAAATGAACATCAACCGGAGATATTAATTTTCTTAATAAATAATTAATTGTAGGTGAAGAGATAAATAAATTTTAAAAGGCTGAAAAAAGTGAACAAATATTTTAATTTTAACGTGTAGAAAGTTTAGCTCTACCTTTTGCTTTACATATATCATTTTAAAGTTCTCCATTTAAATGTATCATAAGTAATTATTAAAATGAAAATTAAAGGGAAAATGTATCATATTGGACAACAAAACAACTTATTATATATACTTAAAAGAGAAAAATATTACACAAAACTATTCAGTTTGTTTGAGTGTTTTTTAAAAATCAACATATCAGAGTGATGAAGTTCAATTTTAAACTACACTTCTATTCCAATCGCAGTGTCGAGAAACACATCTATTACTTCAAGAAAAATATTTACAACTTGCAGTAAACTTGAGAATCTGTTCATACTTTATATTGAATATGAACAATTAATTTATTGTGTTATTATCTATGTCTTTGAGATTAAAAGAGACTGCAGTCTAGTCATATTCTCTATAGGTCATCCAGCATATTCTTGAACTTATGTCAAAAGTTTATTAATTTTTGTCTTCTTTTTCTGGTTCACTTCACACATCAAGGTGCGCTAAAAATTTTAAGGTCTTTATGTGCTTACAATGACATACCAAATTTGAATTTTGTCTTCAAGATATGGTAGTATAGATCTTTAAGGAATTATTTTACCGTACCTTCAACAATTTTAGTAGATAAAACTTGCATGAATACTCAATTAACGTGTGTTATTTAAACTGTACTAATAAATATTTATAACAATAACTTTGCAGAAACATAAACAACAAAGTTTAAAACATGTACTTAAAAACAACAATTACTAACATAAGCATAAATTAATGACTGTAAAAAAATATCAGGATCTGTAACAATAGAATGAAACAGAAAGAAAAAAATCGAGCCCACTGAATGCATAGTGTACCATTATGGAAATTATTTCCCTCTAGTACCCGAGATTTAAAGGAATAGATCCTCTCAGGATATGACGATTCTATTCACCAGTGTATTGATACAAAATAATGGTGTAGTGAGCCACTCAACAAGAGCAAAATAAATGAATATTTAATTGTGCAGAAGAAGAAGAAGTAGTTCAGAATTTTTATTGTTTTAAAATGAAAGGAAATCCCTCTATTTATAGGCAACAAAGGGTAGTGTGAACAAATATTTATTGTGCCTTATCGGAAAGGTCACAACTCTTTGGAAAAGTTACAACTCTTCAGAAAGGTCACAAGCTTTCATAAAAGTCACAACTTTTCATAAAAATCGCAACTCTTCATAAAAGTCGCAACTTTTCATGAAAGTGGAAGGCTAGTTTTGAAAATAAATAAATTAAAATGAAATCCTGATTTCTGGTGGCACCACATAGGCGGGCCTATGATTTCCTTTTATATATATATATATATATATATATATATATATATATATGATATGATATTACTCCTCGTGTCTCAATTTTCCTTTTATTATCAAAACAAGTGATTATTTTCCTAATATGTGTTGACACCCAATTTTGCCCTAACATTTTCAAAATTCGTAACTTTTAAGTTTTATTTATTTAATAGTTCAAAATACATTTTTTTTATAATTTTAAATAAGTTTATCGATATTTATCATTATTTGTCAAAATTCCAGGATCTTTTATCAATTAATTTTAATTACATATTTTTTGTCACAGCCGGTTGACTACGTTCAAATATTTGTTCATTTTGATTAAATCGTTATTTCTGCTAAATTGCATTGTTCACATGTAGTTAGTTACGTTCATTATATTTTTTAATATTCATTTTATTCATTACATTTGTTAATATTCATTTTGATATTTTTCATAGAAATTCATTCAAATACGGATAACTTTTCATACACAGATATTTTAAGCTAGTCGTTTTAGCCCATAGTTTTAAAATGGTGGTATTGTACTATTTGTTGTTTTCAATTTCCTATTTATAGAATAACTTGGTCATTAAGTTAGAGGGTGGTGAAATATTTTTAGATTAGGGTTGGGAATTTTCAGATTTTATTGAAAAAGGGGTTTCATTTTCATTAATTTTCCGGTCACCACCACCCCGGATTCCGGCCAACCTCCGGCAACCCAAAACCCCCATTCATTTTTCTCCTTTCCCCGGCGAAACCCGGTTGTCAACCAACTCCATTCTTTTTTCCGACCACTAACAGGCCAAAAAACCTTCCAACAGACCTCAGTTCTCCATCAACAACCCCATTTTTCCGGCAACCAAACAAACCCACTGCCTCTCCTTTCTTCCTCATGAGCTCAACCCAAAACCCCGACAAAGAATAACCAAGCAGCAGCCCAGACGAGCTCTAAGCTCCGGCGAGCTTCCCATCGCTGCTACAAGACCAGCGAATCGACTAACAACAACAATGTCGTCAACGCGAGCTCCGAGCTCCAAACCACCAGACCACCACTGCACCGCCCCCATCTCCGGCAAGTCCAAATTGCATCAGATCCGGCCATTCAACCGTTCTTCAATGGGTATAATTTATTTATTCCGCTCCTCCATTTCCTATGCAAAGCATGAGTTGATTTTAATAGTCGATTTAGAATTTTGTGATTCCTTGGTTGATTTAATCCTTATTGTTGTTGACTGTTACTATTATTTTATTAACTGACTGTTATTATTATTTTATTATTTTTGGTGGTGGTGTTGTTATTACTTGGTTCCCTTTTAAATTAATTTATTTTTGTTTAGATGATATGTTGGCTCACTGCTTTATTTGGATTAGTATTATTCTGAATTCTATATGTGGTTCTTTTGTTTCTTCATTTTTTATGGTTTTGAGTCTTTATTTGTCTTGATTTAGTCGTTGTTCTTATGTTTTGTTCATATATAATTGCTTTTAATTAACTTCATGCATTTTTCAAAATGTTTCCAGCAACATGGGTTGTTATTTTGGGTTGTTTTGATATTTATGTTTAGTTTGGATTATTCTGATTGTTGGCTTCTTGTTATTTTTTATTATTATTATATTATTGGGTTACTTTTTAGCGACTATGGTAGTTTTTCAGTGATTGTGTTCTACTTTTGTTTCACCTTGGTAATTCTTAAATTGGGTTATTTGTTGATTGCACACATATTTTTTAAAAGGTTGTTTTTTTTTTTTAAATTTTTCAGTAGCTAAGTTATTATCATTTAGTTATCATAAGCATTTTTTTATGTTGTTACCACTTGGGTGTGCATCTTAAATTAAAATTGGCCAATGAGAAAATCTCTCCGTCGGTTTTGGAGGCCTTCTCAATTTTAAAAGACGGAAATTTAGTTTAAGTTTATATATTTTGTATGTTACAATTGGCCAATGAGAAAATCTCTCCGTCGGTTTTGGAGGCCTCCACATTTGAAAAGACGGAAATTTAATTTTAATTAACATATTTTATATGTTAAAATTGGCCGATGAAGAAATTACCGTCGATTTCTAAGGCCTTCCATTTTAATATAGACGGATTTTTATTTTGAAGTTATTATTTGATTTATTCATTTTTATTCATATTTATTTATTACTAACACTTTTACTAAGTGTCTTTACAGGTACTCGGAGTTGCTTCCCATTGAAGCTATTCGAATGAAGTTCGAATTATATTATTTATTCATTATTTTGTATATATTGACGTTAGGCAAACTTAGGCCGTTTATTATATTATTGTTTTATTTTATTACTTGTGTATATTGCATGTTTGTTTTACTTGTATATTTGTTTTTATCTCCGCCTCAATTTGAAAAAAATGAATTCAGTCGGGACCCACAGTTGTGGATTTCGAAGGATGCCTAACACCTTCCCTTCGAAATAACTTGAACCCCTTACTAGAATTTAATGGTTTCGTAGACATTTTTAATTGGTTTCCTAGTTTTCCTAAAATTAGGTGGCGACTCCTTTAAAACTCTTGTTTTTTCTTAAAATTCTTTTAAAATCAACTTAATTGTTTGTTTTTTCGAGTCACCGCGATGTTTCTCCCTATTTGAATAGAGTAGGGATGCAAACAATATGCTTTTTAAACCTCTCCGAAAACTTCTACCAAATGTTTTCCTCATGAAAATAATTTCTTAAAGAATGTAGAATAACAAAAATAAAATAAAAGAAGTACTCCCTCCGTCTCATTTTATATAAGTTAATTTGTTAAAATTTGTGTTCTAAAGCAAGTGACAAAATGGACATTTTAAATTAAATTCTTATTTAATTAAGAAATATGTCATTTTTTTTAGACGGACTAAAAAAAGTAAATTGAGGCAGAAAATACATGACAAGATTGATTTGACATTCCTTTCGTTAAATTTTGAATTTCCTTTATCATAAAAGTTGGAAATTAAAACCAATCAAATTTGTCGTTTATTTTTAACTTTAAGTTAACATGATGTGACGATTCAAGATAGAACGAGAGACAAGGGACTGAAGAAAATGTACAATATGTTTCAGCATTGATGATTGTACATCTTTCACGGATATTATAAGTAATATATAATTTATATAAAAGAGCTAATTATATTTATTTTAAAAAAAATAAAAATCACTTAAAATTTATGAATTTCGGATACATTACTGAATAGATACACCAGAAGACATCTGAATACATAGGGGAGAGATATATATGAGAGGGAGAGATGTATCAGAAAGGGGATAGAGATGTATAGGACATTCGAATACATTGGGGAGAGATGTATCCAGGAGGGGAGGGATAGAGATTAATATGACATCCGGATACAAACTGGCTAAGAGATGCTATCGAGCACGTCCGTATGATTCAGTATAGACTGTTGACAGCCCAAAGTCGACAGAAGAGTTATGCAGACCGGAGAGTTCGAGTCCTGACATTTATGGAGGGTGATCATGTTTGGCTCCGAGTATCACCCATGAAGGGCATGGGATGAGGTTCAGGATAAAGGGAAAACTTAGCCCTAAATTTATTGGACCTTTTGACATTTTGAGCCGAGTGGGGGAGGTGGCCTATAAGTTGGCCTTGCCACCTAGTTTATCAGTAGTTCATCATGTTTTCCATGTCCTCATGCTTCGGAAGTATATTCTGAATGAGTCTCTTGTGCTTTCACTCGATTCAGTGGAGTTGGGTCCAGACTTAACATTCGAGGAGGAGCCTACAACCATTTTAGACAGGTAGGTTCAGAAACTTAGAACCAAAGAGATTGCTTTAGTGAAAGTGCAGTGGAAGCACCATTCGGTAGGAGAGGTGACTTGGGAGACGGAGTCTGACATGCGTGCAAGATATCCTTAGTTTTTCTAAACTTCAGGTACTTTCTGTTACTTAATGTTCGAGGACGAACATGATTTTTAGTGGTGGATAATGTAGTGACTCGAGAGGTCATTTTTGAAAATTTTGAACTACTCGATAACTCGGTTATTTAATTAACAAGTATTTATTAAATAATTAACATAGTTAATAGTTAATTGGTCAAGTGTATAATTTATTTATGGAGAAACTAAGCAAATATCCCATAAAAGCAAAATAATTACAAACATATACCCCTTTACATTCATACCCCATTAAATAATTACACTATATACCCCCAACTAATTTCGCTTAACTTATACTAAATCAATATCATATATTGTATTGGTATCATCAAGCCTGATAATTTCGCCTAATTTATATTAAATCAGTATATATATATATACTGCATTGGTATCATTAAGATTTCTTGTTCAGAAATTGCACATTAGTCAATGATACTATAAAAATATATATCATTGACTAATGAGTAGTTTTTGAACAAGATACCTTAGTGATACCATAATATATATATATATATATATATATATATATATATATATATA
>JAJONR010009696.1:0-31242 GCA_029582245.1 Solanum etuberosum
ATTAATATATATATATATATATATATATATATATATATATATATATATATATATAAATCGTGAGCATTGTATATATATATATATAAATCGTGAGCATTGTTAGTATCTATTCAAATTAATTAATGAGAAAGAAGTATTTAAAAATGCAATAGAAAATGTATAAACACAATAAAAAAAAAGTATATTACTAACAAAAAATAAACAGACAATTAAAACATCAATAAATGACTAAAATAAAATAATAATATTAAAATAAAATAAGAGAAACAAAGCTTGCCATGGTTGTTGGTTCTCTGGTTACGTATTTTGCTCGCTGGAGCTTGATGGTTTCGAGACTGCTGTTCCAGGTCGCTTGGGAGCTCGGAGCTTCGCCGGAGTTCACCGACTTTGAGCCAAACACCTATAAAACAGAAGAAAAATGTAAAAGGGGAAGGGAAGGGGACTGGCAGGCTTTTATTTTTGCTCCGGCTCATCGGAACCTTGAGCTCCTCGCCGGAGTAACTGGTGGTTTTTGGGGTTTCTCCGATGGTTTGGATCTTGAAGCTTAATCGTTGAGGTGGTTCTCCGGTTACTGTTGGTCGGCGAAGAGAAAAGAAGAGAGGAGGGTGAAGTTTGAGCTCGGAGGTGAGCTATTCCAGTGGAGGTTTGGGAGGTCGTTTTTGATGGCTTTGGCGACTTTTTTGGTTGGATTTGGTGTTGTTTCAGGTGGGTTTGTTGTTGTTGCTAACTGTCGTTCGCAGGAGATGGCGTTCCTGGTTGGTGTGGTTAGAGAAGAAGAGTAAAATGAGTGTGTGAGGGAGATCTAGTGATGGTTTGGGAAGCTGGTGGTTCCGGTTCGCCGGAAAAAGAGAGAAATAAAAGTAAGGGTTTTGGGGTTTGATTTCACTGTTGTGTGGCTGGAAAGGTTTGACAGTGGAGCTTTTTGGAGTTATTTCGCCGGATAGAGGTGGTGCGAGCTCGTGAAAATAGTGTCCTTGTCACCGGAAAAGTTAGACAAAAAAATGGGGGGTTGGGTTTGTCGGAGTTTGGCCAGAATCCGGGGTGGTGGTGATCGGAAAAGTAACGAATAGTAAACCCTTTTTTGTGAATGAAATATGAAAATTTCCAACCCCCTTGTCTAAAAAATGATTCACCACCCCCTAACTTAATGAACAAGCTATTTTTTAAATAGGAAATTGAAAACCACCAATAGTACAATATCACTATCTTAAACCATGAGCTAAAAACCATTAGCTAATAAAATATCTGTGTATAAAATCTTATCCATATTTGAATGAATTTCTGGACTGTGCAAAATATCAAAATGAATATTAACAAATGTAACGAATAAAATGAATATTAAAAAATGTAATGAACGTAACTAACGACGTGTGAAAAATGCAATTTAGCAGAAATAACGATTTAATCAAAATGAAAAAAAATATTTGAACGTAGTCAACCGGCTGTGACAAAAAATATGTAATTAAAATTAATTGATAAAAAATCCTGGAATTTTGACAAATAATGATAAATATCGATAAACTTATTTAAAATTATAAAAAATGTATTTTGAACTATTAAATAAATAAAACTTAAAAGTTACGAATTTTGAAAATGTTAGGCCAAAATTGGGTGTCAACAATGAATATGTTTCCCTCATTCTCATTCTCATTCTCATACTCACTTGCTCGAGTCTTGAAACAAGTTACTAGAAGTTGTAGAAGACTCCCCAAAAGGACTCACAGGGACTTTCTTAGAATGTTCGAAAGAATTCTCAAAAACTTAACTCTTAACTCTACCTTGAATTTGAATTATGAATTCAAGGCTATGATCATGTTATGAATGATTTCTAAATGTTTAGAAGTAGCTTAGAGTAGTTAGAATCGAAAGGGAGTGAAGGTACACTTTAAAAGAACTCAAACGGAGCAACCGACTGCAAACTGGACGGGGCAGGCGACCCTGGTGCGCTGAGTGGTGTGGGGCACCAGCCCCTAAACTTCAGAATACAATTTGGGGCGCACTAGCTTGCGCGAAGCGCCAGGCCCCAACCCAGAAAACCCGATGAATTTCTTTGCTCGTTTTCTCAACCTAACTCGCCTAGAATCGGACGGTTTCTTCTCCAATCACTTGGATTCGATTACTTAACATAAGTACACTCTAATCTACTCAATACAACCCTCAAAACACTCACTTTCATCCCAATAAATCATCAAAACCCCAACACAACAAGATTTAGGATGAATTTCAAGAACATTTCTCAAGAACTCATCAAGAACTCTAATCTTTCAACTTCAAGAATGAAATTTCGCTGAAAAAAACATGATTGGCGTGTGGGTGAACAAACCCAATACTATGAAAGCTTACATACCTCTTAGGGATCAAACCCATGGCGAAAATCCGCAACAAAACTCATGAACCTCGACGAACGTTTTGATCCTCTCCTCTTTTCTCCTCTTTTCTCTTCTTGAACTCTCAACTAAAACCCTAGGCGTATACTAGGATTATAAAACTGAACCTAATAGTATTAGACCCCTAAAATATTACTAAAAATGAATTAAATCTGATTGGGTAAGGAAAAGACCAAAATATCCCTTACTATTTTCGGATAACTTTTCTTAACTGGACAGCCTGACTTCAAAAGGGCATATCTCACTCATCCAAACTCGAAACTTAGCAAACTCGGTGGCATTGGAAAGATAATTCAAAGAAATTTTATTGGATACCTGTAGCCCACCTAACTCATCTTGTATTGAGATTTATGGTCGTTTGAAGTTGACACAAAACTTAAAAGAACTTAGGAATGACTTGAATGAACTTTCTTTAGTTCTTCTTGGAACTCAAGGTGCTACATCCAGTGACCTTAACACTCAAGAAATTTTAATTTCCTCGGTAAAATCCTACTCACAACGAAGGATGGTTCGAGTCTCAGTTTGAAAAAAAAAATTGGGGTGTTACAGAAAAGACCAATATACCCTTCTAAAATTTGGTTTTGACTTTTCTTATCTAGACAACCCGACTTCAAATGGGAATAGCTCCCTCATACGAACTCAAAAATAAGTAAACTCGGTGGTGTTGGAAAGATAATTCAAAGATCTTTCCTACGATATCTGATAGAAAACCTAACTCATTATGAGCTAGGAGTTATGGTCGTTTGAAGTTGACCCAAAACTCAAACTTAACATAACTTAAACAAATTTCCAGATTTTTCATTCTTTCCAAATATGACTCTTTCTAATTCCAGCTCTTTCACTTAGCTAGGTGTTACAATATCATGATGTTCGATGTAGTAAAAATAGTTGCCACTTTTTCAAATAATGCAGAAATAACAGTCATTCATGAAGTCAACCAAGAAAGCGTATGATTATTTTACAATTATATAATCTTTCTTTGAAAATGAAGATCCCTACAATATTTTATGAAAATAATATTGGTTGCATAGGTCAATTGAAGGGAAGACACATCAAAGGAGATCGAACAAAACATATTTCATCTAAAAAGAACTTCATCTTTAACAAAATGGTGAAATAGATGTTCAACAAATTTGTTTGAGTGATAATCTTGCAAATTTATTCACCAAGGCATTGCCTATGTCAATACTTAAGAAGCTAAGTTATAAGATTGAAATGTGTTGTTTGCAACAAATTGAAAATATATGGAAAATAAATCAACCATAAATAAAATATGAAGAAACAAGAATATTATTGATAAAACAATATGGGTACAATTTTGTTCTTCCCTTGATTCTTCTTTCTCTTAAGATTTCTCTGTGATTCGAGATCTATAGTGGTGTATTTCTCGAACTAGGATGATATGGGGCTTCTTGAGATTTATTTGATCTCCATTGATCTTTATGAATATTTCATGAATTTGCGAAATATTCGAGATTTCTTTGAGAAAAACAATATTTGATGTCTTCATGATCTATCTTTGTGAATATCCAAGAATTTATAGATATTCGAGATGTTGATCTTTATGAATATTCAAGAGTTTTTGAGATTTTGATCTTTATAAATATCCAAAAGTTTACGGAATATTCGAGATTTTTGTGAGAAAGACAATATTTGATGTCATTTTGATCTCTTTGTGATTATTCCATGAATTTATGAGAACTTTTGAGATTTTTATCTTTGTGAATTTTTCATGAATTCGAATAGTAATTATTCCATGAATTTATAAAATTTTTGAGTTTATTATTTTTGTGAATCTTTCATGAATTTGCGTGAATTTTTCATGAATTTACGAAATACTCAAGATGTGGAATCCCGACTGGAATTTGAGGTAGAGTAGCTTTCAAGAATCATCTTGTAGAATCCTAACTAAAATTGAACTCATCTAGTAGAGTCCCATAAAATTGCAGCACTCAAATCATATTACAAGATATGTGTACTATTTTTTCTTCCCTAAAAAGTTTTTTTTCATTGAATTTTTCCGCAAGTCTTACAAATTCTTTGAATGTGAATGTCCATCCATAACTTCTCTTGATAATTCATGTATGTACCAATTCTTTTGTTATGACATTTGAGAAGACACTATGCAAACTATAAATAAGTGATAAAAAGAATAAAAATTACATTATATCTCATATATTTTCATAAAAGAATACTTCTAAACCAGATTCAGAGTAAAAGTGCATTGATAGATAAAATTTGAAATATATATAATCTGTCAAAGAAATTTGTAAGAGTTGAGTTGTATCAACTATGACCAACTCTTAAACCATAGATCTGTATAACCAATAAGAAAATCTTCGCAGAAAAGTGGGATAGAATCAACTTCATCTTCTTGAGGTTGTTCTGGAATGTAAGGAACCATTGTTTCGAGTACAGAGACGGCATACGCATCAAGTTCTTTGTGGTAAGTAGCAATGTCATAATCGGGACGAACAGAGCCTTCTTCTTCTTTTGCAGCAGGCAATTTTGATTCTTTTGTGAGTAAACTAACTTGGCTGATGTTCCCATTTGAAATACTGTTTAACTGAACAGATGGAATTACATTAGCAGCACTGATTTGTCCCAAATCTTGAATAAAAGATTTCACAGTTTGTTGTGGTTGTGATGAAGAAATTGGGAGAAAATTCTCTACCTTTGGGATGATAAATTGAGAAGATGAATTGACACTCCTCGTAATGCGACATACAACAAATTCCTCCTCATGTTGAATACGACCAAGTTGTATTAAGGCGTTTAGTAGTTTATCACAAAGACGATATTCTTTCATAATCCACACATGATTATTTTCTTCAAAACGGAAAGTTTTCTTGAACCCAATCACTGATCTTTTCCAATCATAAACTGGTTTACTAATGTCAATTCCTTTCCATGAGCCGCCACCGCCAACAATTCCCCTGTTGAAGTTCTTACCATTCCCTGTTTTTTTCTTCTTTAACTGAGTAAAGACATGATATTCATTAGTAGTAGCGGTAGTATCGAATATCTGAGAAGGTTTGTTGTTGCCATACAAGTCGACAAGTTGAAATTGAACAGAGCTACCACTAACAAATTGGAGAAGTGAGATCATAAGTTGTTCATCATCAAAATTCATCTCCATATTTTATGGATGGAAAACAAAGAGTGAAAAAAAAAAAATTAGCACTCCAACTCTATGTATAGAGAAACCAACGCTGAACAACTACTTCCGAGTTTTTTTATGATTGGGAACTGGCATTTAACTAATATACAACTATTTTCGGTAATTGTTTAAATAAAAATAAAAATAAAAATTAGTAGTATAAGGCAATTTGGACTCTAATTATTTTCTATCAAAATTAGAAAGGATTCATATTACCGCTGTTCGTCTTTATGATTATTAGGTATCATATTACCAGCAGGAGAGTATTTCCTCTCATTAATTAGTTGGCGACTATGATAATTCTATAGAGAATATATATACAACTTTTTCGATAAATTGGATAAGTTCAATCCATTAGTTATTTTGGTAATTAAAGAAATGTTAGAATTCATAGTTACTATGACCTTACTTCTTGCCTCTTATTTCAAACTCAAAGAAAGCCTTAATCAATATGAGAAAAGATGTGCTCGTATAAGAAAATTGAAAGAAGAAATCTTGGAGCTAGACAAATGGTTCCAACCCTCGTTAAGCACTAGAGTACATAAACTGTTTTGCAACCAAACAAATCTTCAAAAATTGCATCACTTCTCTGCCACTGTTAAGGGTAGAAATTTAACATTGATAGCCTCTGTCCCTATTAGTTATCATTGTTTGTTACCCTTACAACAACATCAAGTATCATACATATTTCACCTTGGATGTCATCTGCTTCGAAATAATTTTCTTGAAGCCTAGAGTCTATCGAAAATAGTCTATCCACCTTTCATGAGATAGGGGTAAGATATGCGTACATTGTATCCATCCCAAACTCCACTTATGTAACTACACTAGACATGAATGTGCTGAGAAGTGAACCAGATATGCTAGTAAAATGTTTCACTTATGCACCAGATTTTTCCATTATTATAGTCATTTGATATGCTCAATTTACACTAGGAATTTTCAGTGTTGATGCACCAGGTGTTCTCAATAAAATATGCACTAGATATGTTCAATTTGCACTAGATTTTACAATGACATGGGACCAAAATTTTTAATATAAAATCTGCACTTCAAATATAAGAGCTAAAGCACTATATTTTTGAGAAAAAAAACTGTCTATATATATAATTACATAAACCAAAGATTCAAGTACAAGTTCTACAATTACACATCAACCTATGGCAACCAACTTGCACCATGATATAGAGTCCCACAAGATAATATTACCAAAGCACATTCTCTCTACTTTTGGCATTGCTCTTCAATTTTATCACTTTTTCCTTCTCTTTTTCAAGCTCACTTTAGATTGACTCCGTCTCTATCTTTTTTTCTTCAACTAATGTTATCGAACGATGCTTCTGTCCATTTTCAAATACTTCCAATATACTTTCAGCTTCACTCAGTTTCTTTACGAATTTCGGAATTACAAATATTGTAGTGGATCAATTTTGTTACCTTCAAATACGGCTTTGATTAGAGCTTTTGTATCTATCTTCAAATACTTCAAGAAAGAGAAAAACTTGGGATTGTTTCTATTAGAAATCACTTATCATCTTTGAATTGGAGTAGCAATTAGGGATTCATAGATGAACTACGAAGAGAAAAACTTCTTTCTTGACATTTTGCAGTAAAAAAAACAGAAGCTCTGTTTAAGTGAGAGGAGAAAAGTTTCCTTTTGATGGGGCAAAAAACGCACAAGCTCTTCTGAAACTCACCTGCTGTAATTTGTGAGGAGGTTTAAGTTTCCATTCTTTTTCTTCAATTTTATTTTTATTCGATACCAACTAGTTAAGATCAAGATTTGGTTATAGGTTACTATGTTGAATTAAATTAATCACTAGACTTGCAGTGTTAGAAGATCAGTTACACTTAGTGGTATAACTCTTTTTAAGATGCATAAAACGCTTTAGCAGTTTTGGGGAGGGGTGATTACGATAGGCTCAGGGACAATATTTGGGTTGAACATAAAGTATTTGAAGTTGAAGTTGAAAAAATTTGTAGATTAAAACCTGTATTAAGACTTGGAACTTGCCCTTACAGTTTAACGCAACTAACTGAAAAATGATGAAAAAATCGAAGTTGTGAAGACAACAGAACCGAAAATACTAAAGTAGTAGGTGCAACTAAACTCTCCTACAGATAGCAGTGGAGAGACATACACATGAATAAGAAAGAATTCAAATGTGAGAGAAAAGGGAATAATCAGAAAAACTCGAAGAAACTAACAGGGGGAGTTTCTTGATGAACCTCAGAAACAGAGCATTCCTCTTCGTTTGCAGCAGTCACATTTGAATCTTTTGGGAGGTAACTAACTGAGGGAGTTTGTTGATGAACCACAGGAACAGAGCATTCATCTTCTTTTACAGCAGGCAATTGGGTCACATTTGATCCTTTTGCAAGTAAACCAACTTGGCTGATGTTCCCATCCAATGGTTCCGGAATGTTACGATCCATTGATTCAAGTAGAGGGAGAGTATACACATCGGGATGAGTTTCTTGATGAACAACTTCTTGACGAACAGAGCATTCAGCTTCTTTTGCAGCAGTCATAGTTGATTCTTTTAAGTCATCAGATGAAAGTAGACCCAAATCTTGATTTTCTTGAGCGAAGGATTTCACAGTTCCTTGACATTGTGATGAAGAAGTGGCAAGAAGATTCTCTGCAATGGCCCTCCTCATAATGCTACATACAACAAATTCCCCCTGTCGAATTTGACCACGTAGTCTCAAGGCCTTTAGTTTACTATCACTAAGGCGATATTCTTTCATAATCCAGACATGATTTCCTTCTTTAAAGCAGAATTCTCTCTTGATACCAATCAGTGATCTATTCTTGTCGACAGCGTGTTCAATTGCGCAGCTGCTTTCTTTCCATGAGCCGCCTCCGCCAACAATTCCCCTGTTGAAGTTCTTACCATTCTCTTTTCTTTTCTTTAACTGAGTGAAGACATGATGATGATTAGTAGTAGTCGTATCGAATAACTGAGATGGCTTCTTGTTGCCATACAAGTCTACAAGACGAATTTCATCACATTCAACAGGCATACCAGTAACAAAATTGATAAGATACCCAATGAGTTGTTCATCATCGATATTCATCCCCATTTTTTATCGAAAAGAAAAGAAACAGAGGAGTAGAAAACAAACAAGAAGAAGAAGAAGAGAGCGCGAGTGAGGATTTTTTTTGCAGAAAGAAAATGAATACGCACTCCACCTTTCTATGTATATATATAGAGAGTTTTTTTTTGTTGATTAGAATTTTTTTATATTTTTTTACCAAATCACACGTACGTAATATATAGTTACCCTTAACTAATTTTATCTTTTACTGTTAGTAAGTAAAATTTAATTATTTTAATGCTTCAAATAATAGTTTAATAATTTGGCTATAATAATGAATAAAATTCGAGTGAGATCATACGTGAAACAAAGCCAACATATGCTTCTAGACCGAAGTTTGAAACTATGAACAAAAAGCAGGAATGGGTACTGAAATCCTTTAGAAGAAAAGATTTAGAGTTCGTTGGGTACGTGGGATAAGAATAATAGTATTATTGATGTTAAGATTACATTGCCTTAGCTTAACACGTCTAATATTTTATCGATAAATGATATAACCAGAATATCTCGATAAAACTTGAATTTAATTAATTTCAATTCAATTTTGGGTGTAGACCTGGTAGATGAATTGGTTTGAAGTTGTAAGACATATGTTGGTTTATGTGTTGATGAATATTATTTTGGAGATGTTGTGGTGGTGTTTTCTCCCCATCAGGAGGCCGGGACATGGCTAAAACAACCATGAGAGTTGCTGCCCTCAAATCTACATGAGTAATGAGAAGAGAGCATATCTTCGTTTTTTTTGGCATAATACATAAATGTATCCTTTAATTTGGCTTCACTTGACATATATGTCCTTCAACTTTAAGTGTGCACAAGTAGACACTCACACTTGTATAAAATTGAACAAATAGACACATATCCTACGTGACATATTACACGTAGGACGTTAGGTAGGATGTGAATTGCTACATAGGGCGTCATGTAGGATGTGAATTGCTACATAGGGAGTCATGTGTCTACTTGTTCAATTTTATACAAGTTTGAGTACTTACTTGTACACACCCAAAGTGTTAATACATCATTGTAACTTGTATTAACATGTGTAGTATTTTATCGATAAGATGATAAAGTTATAAATAGTGAGACTACTATCTCATATAGAAGATGAGATATATTTACTTATCCCATCCCGTATACCAAACAAGTGCTTAAGAATTTTCAAGACACTACCTTGTCTTTGAGAAAGCGAGCCTGATTAACATTACGGATTAACCTTAATTTAAGTTTAAGTATAATTCTATACACGTACCTTTTATACTAATTCATGATTAATGAATGTATCTATTATCACCTTAATTTACTGCTTAACCATAATAAATTATTTCAGGAGCTAGTTTTGGCAAAAAGAATTTATTAAAGAAACTAAACTCCGAAGGTCGGTTTTCATTTTTCTTATTTTTGATGCTACAAAAATGATCTCCGACATAACTCAAAACTCGAGCCTTGAATTTGACCATAAAACCAAGACTCAAGACCCGATCCTTAAACCTTACTTAGGACCCAACTCGAGGTCCGAGTTCTGATCCAGATCCATGAGTGATCTTGACCCAGATCCTGAGCCTTAGTCCTAATCATGGACCCAATCCCTACCTTGACTCGAAACTCATGATCCGAGACTCAATCCTAACTCAATATACGACCTTGATTTGAGACCTTTAATTTGAGACTCGAGGCGTTAGCTCCGACTCATACAAAAATCAAAATAAATATCAAGTAATAAATTCAAATTAAAGTAAATCTTAAATATGGATTAGAATTAGGTTAGTATTGAACTAAATTGAAGATGACTTTAAAATAAGTTATGGACTAAAATCAGTCCAGTATAAAATTCTTTGTGCCCAACCAATGAAAGAAAAACAAAAAAAATTGTATATCTCCTTCTTTGAAAAATTATCCTCTCAACTTAGAAAATGAAGCACATTTTTAAAAATTATTAAAAAAAATTGGGTGCTCTAGGATTAGTGTTTGGTTCTTCACTTTTAAGTTTTGACTTTTAATATAGGTTCTTCATTTTACAATTGATTTATGTCTCGTATCTTTTATCTATCAGTCTCTTTTTGCGACACACGAAAGTAATAAAAATTGAATTATGTCCTATATCTTTTGTCTTCATTTCTTATTCAGTATTTATTTTGTAGATTTCTCTCATTTTACAATAGTACACCTATTTTGACTAATTGATTGACAAAAGAAACAAATACACTTATTTTGAATAATTGAATTTTTTACAAAAGAAACTAGTCCAAGTACACTTATTTTGGATACAGTTGAAACAAATATGGCGCGAAATTCTAATATTGCCAACTACCAACTTCAACTTCACTTTGATCACTCCTGCTACTTCAATGGCTTCCAAAAACCCTAATTCCTCTTCAATGTATCCACAACTACTAATTGACCAAAATACCCCTTTCCCCTCTTCAACCTCTCGCCAAAACCTTTACCCAACCATCGACATGAACGACCTGGTAGAAAATCTCTTCCCTGAAAATGACGAGACTACCCATGAAGAACAACATTATTCACCATTTGCCCCTCCTGAAACCCTTCTCGTTATCCCCGGTTCCATTCTTCACTTGATTGACAAGCACTATTCCATTGAACTCGCCACTGGCGATTTATTTCTACATTGTCTCCGACAAGGGAACAATATCTTCGCTCTACTAGTTTGTGTTGGAAATGAAATCCAGTGGCCGTTGACTAAGGACCTTGCCGCGGTAAAGCTCGATGATTCACATTACTTTTTCTCATTTCAAGCTTCCAAAGACGATGAATCGGATAAAGAATCAGTCAGTGATTCGTTGAATTATGGTTTGACGATTGCTTCCAAGGGACAGGAGAAATTATTGAAGGATCTGGATGGTATTTTGGAAAATTACAGCAATTTTGCGGTGCAGAAAGTGGAGGAAAAGGCCGTGGTGGCATTGGGTGGACCGGTGGCGAAGGAGTTGTCACCGGCGGATTTAAAGTCGGAGAAGAAGAAGGAGGTGTTGGAATAGCGATGTGCGGCGTATTGGACCACATTGGCGCCCAATGTGGAGGAGTACAATGCCAAGGCGGCAAAGTTAGTTGTTTCAGGCTCAGGACACTTAATAAAGGGGATTTTGTGGTGTGGAGATGTTACTGCAGATAGATTGAAGAAGGGGAATGAGGTTCTGAAGAAAAGGTTTAAGACAGGTTCGAAGACTGAGGTCAGTCCTGAGATGTTGAAGAGGATCAAAAGGTATGACCTTTCTAGGATTTGGTGGACTTTTGCTTTTTTTTTGCTTGGCTGGCTTGATGATTATCTAAATATCTTTGTTTTGCTGTTGTTGTTTATCATTTTGATAAGCAATATTTTGAGTTCTTGACTGTTTTGTAAAGTAAGGTCTAGTATAGTGAGGAGTGCTTCTGTTTGTTCTCTTCACATGGGAGTGCAGGCAAGTTGAAGTAGAGGAGATTTGTAGCCCCACATCCACATTAATAGGTGACGGCCTTTAGTATTTTAACGATTGGGATGAGTCAATGTCAGTTGAAGGTGTGATTGTGAAAGTGTCGAATTAGAAAAACTTAGCCTTTTTCTTTCGTGCACACAAGGCTTTCTCTTTTGTTTTCTTATGACAAACATTCATTGAGTGAGCGGATATTGATGGGAGAGATGGTTGCTTGATATTAAGGTCATTTGGAGTGAAATTTCTAATTGAGTGAGCGGATATTGATGGGAGAGATGGTTGCTTGATATTAAGGTCATTTGGAGTGAAATTTCTAATTTTAGTCATTACAAGGTAATATCGATTATGACTCTTTTATATATCACTTGACTATTTTACCAAGGTAGGGGTAAGGTCTGCGTACACACCACTCTGTCCATAACCCACTTGTGGGATTACCCTAAATATAGAACAAGAAATACAAGGATACAATGGTTTCTAAGTTTCTGAATGTGGAAAGAAGGGGATGTGTTAAGTGACGTGAAGCTTCATCAATGGAGAACTATACAGTAGTTCCCATGGAGAGAAGAAGAAAACTCTAGAAAGCAATCGAAGATTTTATTTCAGCTTTTTAAAAAAAGAATTGTACAGCTTGACCTCATTTATATACACAACCTTTTTTCTCCTAACTAACTTGCTTAATGACTCACTAACTTCATTTAACAAACTAACTGCTCAGCTGTAGCCAGCTGTCATTCTAACCACTAAAATATCTATATATTTTTACACTCCCCCTCAAGCTCAATAGTATGAAAAAGATTGAATACTCCAAGCTTGGATAATAGGAATGCATGTTGTGCTCGACCAAGTCCCTTTGTCAATATGTCTGCCAATTGTAGATCAGTCCTTACATGTTCTGTTTGAATCAACCCTTCTTGTATTTTTTCCCTGACGAAATGACAATCTATCTCTATATGTTTTGTCCTCTCATGATATATTGGATTGGCTTCTATCTGTATTACTGCTTTGCTGTCGCAACACATCTTCACAGGCAACTTCAATTCCCAATTCAATTCTGTAAACAACCCCACTAGCCACACTATTTCTGCAGTTGCACTAGCCATACTTCTATACTCTGCCTCTGCAGAGCTTCTGGAAATTGTGTTCTGCTTCTTGGCTTTCCAAGATATCAATGAATTTCCTATCTTTACTACAAAGCCACTAACAGACTTTCTTGTCATAGGACAAGTAGCCCAATCTGCATCACAATGCACAGTGAGTTCTTTTGATACTTCAGATGAAAAAAGAATCCCTAAACCAGGAGCACTTTTAAGGTATCTCACCACCCTTAATGCTGCCTCCATGTGGGACTTCTTAGGCATGTGCATGAACTGACTGAGATTTTGTACTGCATAGGCTATGTCAGGCCTTGTCATTGTGAGGTATAGTAACTTCCCTACCAGCTTTTGATAGCTTGTTGGATCTTGAAGTGGATCATCTATATCACTTCTTACTTCCCTTGTTTTATCACATAACACACTGGTAAGCCTTGAATTAGTTTCAAGGGGTGTGCTGGCAGGTTTGGATCCTGCTAAACCAAGATCAGAGATTAAATCCAAAGTGAATTTTCTTTGACATACTGAGATGCCCTTCTTATTTCTAGCAATTTCAAGACCAAGAAAATACTTCATTACCCCCAGATCCTTGATCTTGAAATGTGTCTGAAGAAGGTGTTTGGTGTTCAATACCATAGAAGAAGAAGATCCAGTGATTAAGAGATCATCTACATAAACAAGAATGATCACGGTGTGGCCACAAGACTTCTTGGTGAATAAGGAGTAGTCATGACGACTTTGGACAAAGCCAGAACTTAAGAGTGCCTCTGAAAGCTTCAAATTCCATTGTCTGGAAGCCTGTTTAAGGCCATACAAGGATTTTTGAAGCTTGCAAACCTTGGAAGGCTCCCCCTTGCTCAAAAAACCAGGAGGTTGCAACATGTATACATCTTCCTCTAAGTCACCCTGAAGGAATGCATTGAACACATCCATCTGATGGAGTTCCCAATTCAACATGGCAGCAATAGCAAGAACTGATCTAACTGTAACCATTTTTACGACTGGTGAAAAAGTCTCCTGATAATCCAACCCTTCCTGTTGTGTATATCCCTTGGCCACTAGTCTAGCCTTGTACCTCTCCACTTTCCCTTCTGCGTTATACTTCACCTTGAAAACCCACTTACAGCCAATAGCCCTTTTATCAGCAGGCATATCAACCAAACACCAAGTTTTGTTATCAGTGAGAGCTTGAAGTTCCAACTTCATAGCAGCTAACCAGTGTTTGTCCTTCATGGCTTCAATGTGACATGTAGGCTCTTTGATTGCTGAATAATTGCAGATAGAATGATAATATGAAGTAGCTAAGGATGCAAAGGACATATAATCAGACAAGGGATATAGACAAGCATTAGATCTAGATTCTGTATTAGAAGGTAGAGGTGTATGTATAAAATCATGCAACCAGTTTGGAGGCTTGGGCACTCTTTTTGTCCTCCTAGGTTCCAGAGGTTCTGGTGGAGGTACTACTATATGAGATGACACTGGAGGTTGTGGTCCAGCATCATGTGAGGCAACTTCTCCTGTTGTATCCAAATATAAGAAAGAATCAGTAGTGTCGGAGACTGTGATGCTAGGAAAATCTGATACTTGCAAGTGAGAATCAGTAGATGAATCTGATCCAGACATTGTTTGGAAAGGAAATATACCTTCCTTGAATACAACATCTCTACTAACAAACAATTGCTTCCTGTCAATGCCATAAAGAAGGTAGCCTTTCTGTGCTAGAATAGCCTAAATGAACTGCCTTCTCAGCCCTGGGCCCAAACTTGTCACCAGTATCCTTGGTGATAGTTGCATAACATAGGCTACCTAGAACTCTCAGGTGCTGTATATTTGGCTCCCTTCCATAAAAAGCTTCAAAAGGTGACTTGCTAAGCAAGGCTGAGGAAGGTATTCTGTTGATCAAATAAACAGCGCTTTGAACACATAACCCCCAAAATCTTAAGGGTATATGACCTTGGAATCTAAGAGATCTTGCCACCTCGAGAATTTGTCTATGTTTCCTTTCAACCACCCCATTCTGTTGGGGTGTGTGAACACATGAACTTTGATGAACAACTCCTGCAGACTTGAATAAATCTTTACAGTGTGCATTAAAAAACTCAGTTCCATTGTCACTTCTGAAAACTTTGACACAAGTAGCAAACTGATTTTTTATTAGTAACAAGAACTCTTTGATTACAGTACTAACATCACTCTTGAGTTTCAATAAGAACAGCCAAGTCATCCTACTACAATCATCTACTATGGTAAGAAAGAATCTATTCCCATCATATGTGGGAGTTTTATAGGGACCCCAAACATCTCCATGGACTAAATCAAAAGGATTACTAGCTCTACCAACACTAACTGGAAAAAGAAGTCTTGTTTGCTTTGCAAGTGGGCAAATAGAACAAGAGAAGTTTCTATTTCCACTTGCTGTTGATTTTATGATGGATATTTGTTGTAGAACTCTACTAGGAATGTGTCCAAGCCTCTTGTGCCATAGCTCTGCATCAGGCTTTGTCACAGCAACTGAAGAAGCTGAGGCACAATGCTCTCCCACCTTGTGATCCCAGTAGTATAACCCTCCTTCCAATTTACCAATCCCCCTCACCTTCCCAGTGAGAAGGTCCTGCAGCAAACAGAAGTCAGGGAAGAATGCCATACAACATCCAAGTTCCCTTGTCAACTTGGAAACAGATAGAAGATTGTGTTTAAAATCTGGAACACACAATACATTCTGTATATCTCCCTGCAGTAGCCTACAACTACCAATATGTGTGATGGGAACTTTAGTCCCATTAGGCAAGTGTACCTTTTGATGTTGTTGTTCACAAGCAGTGTACAACATGGCTAGATCTGATGTCATATGGTGTGTTGCCCCTGTATCCACTATCCACCTATTCAACATTTCGCTAACATTAAAGGTTGTAATAGTACCTGCTGTGTTGGCTGCAGCTGGTCCTTCATTTGCGTTTTCCTTGTCGAGCATTTGCACAATCTGGTTGTATTGAGTAGGTGTGAACATTGTTTGTCCTCCCCCTGCATGATTTCCAGGCTGCATTCCTATAAAACCTTGATTAGTAGGACCATTGTAGTGTTGAGAAGGTGCACCACTGTAATGATGAGCATGTGGAGTAGGATAAGGTCTCAAGTTTTCCTGATAACCCTCATGTCCATAGCTTGCATTCCCCTGTAGGTGTTTGTGAATATTATTGGTAGGTTGTTGATCTTGTGATCTGGCATAGGATTAACTGTTGGCAGCAATGCCTGGAATGCCTTCTAGTTTTCGTCCCTTCCAGTTATCAGGATAGCCAATAAGTCGATAACAATTTTTCTTAACATGACCTTGCAGTTTACAAAAATCGCAGTGATCATTGGAATTTTTCCTGAACTTCTGTTGTGACCCCTTCGCACTCCATAAGGCTGTAATATCGTTCCCTTCCACAATAGAATTAGGGACAAATCTACCACTTTTTTGACTTTCATCTTCAATGATCAGGGCATAAGCTTTATTGAGTGTGGATGTTGTATGGTCTATTCTCTCTGCCGCCATGAAGATGAAAGCTCGAACAGATCCAGAAAACGAGAAATTGAATCTTCGTGTGAGAAGAAAAGAAAAATAAAGGAAACTCTTTATGGCTCTGATACCATGTTAAGTGACATGAAGCTTCATCAATGGAGAACTATACAGTTGTTCCCATGGAGAGAAGAAGAAAACTCTAGAAAGCAATCGAAGATTTTATTTCAGCTTTTTAAAAAAAGAATTGTACAGCTTGACCTCATTTATATACACGACCTTTTTTCTCCTAACTAACTTGCTTAATGACTCACTAACTTTATTTAACAAACTAACTGCTCAGCTGTAGCCAGCTGTCATTCTAACCACTAAAATATCTATATATTTTTACAGGATGCATATCCACTTGCCAGAATAGCATGACGGGAATGTTCTCGGTCTTTTAGAGATTTTGCTAATCCAATTAAATTGTTGGACTAAGAAAGTTAAGATATCACTTTCTTAACTGTTTTGGCTATAAATGAATTGAAACTGTTATTCAGTTTTAATAATGTGTCCTTAAAAGTCCATCTATTGAACCAAGATAATTTTGGTTCATCTGAGTGTAACTAGTTTCTATTACTGATGATGTTCGTTGTTACTGCAAATGCCTATAAATTCTAAAAGCTTCCATGTTAGATTTTTAAGATAGATATGTATGGGAATAAGCAGCACAAAAAGTTTGCTTTCATCTATTTCCACTCCTTGGGGACAATATCATTAAACTGAATTCTTTTTTCTTAAGCTACCTCTTGCTGATGGATATGAATGTCCCATCAAGAAGGTCTTAGATACTAATGTGAATAGTCAATGTAATAGTTTTGACGTATTTGTTCGGCTGTGTTTTTTCAGTGTTAAGAGAGTGACAAAAGTGACGGAGAAAATGGCAGTTGGGGTCCTATCTGGAGCTGTGAAGGTTTCAGGATTCTTTACTAGGTCCCTTGCAAATTCCAAAGCAGGAAAAAAGTTCTTTAACCTCCTTCCAGGGGAAATGGTTCTTGCCACTCTTGATGGATTTAGTAAGTCACGTCTTTTTTTTCTCTGTTCTAACTAATTTTGTGGAATTTGTATGCCTCTAAGTTCTGCTATTTGGTTTTCTGTCTTTTCTTCCCCAACTGCTTCAGGTCTCAAAGAAGAAATTCAAGGCAAGCTTTATGATCCCTATATGCAGTCAACTGGATTAGCTAAGGCATCATGTTTAGACAGTGTAGGGTTCATAGTGTCAAGGACATGTCTGACGGGAAAAGAATAAACCTTTATAGATTTTCATCAATTGTCTTAATGTAAATGAACTAAGTCTAACTTGAAAACATTTATTCATCATACAGTGTTATCATTCCCTCTTCTTGGTTACCTTTGACTCCAAGAAAAAATAAAAGCATTCCCTCTTCTAAATCAGCCTTGGTTATTTGATTCTGCCTTTGGCTATTCTGATCCGTATTTTTGGATTAAGAGAAGAGAAATCCCTCCTCTCTTTTCTTCTTTTGTTTTATGATAATATATAAGAGCACAGAACTATGCAAAGGGAAAGACAAGGAGATAGGAGAAAAGACAAGTTTTACTTTTGAGTTTCTTATGGCATAATTCAACATCTAACTGTAGAACTACTTTGAGTAATTGTTTTATGTTCGGGTGGCTCTTGCTTTCTCCGCCAACCCTCTCGTACAGGATGCCAAGTGGCATAAGGGTGACAAGAACATTAACTTTATGCATCTTGCTTGTACAATATGTATATTGTGGAGTTGAAAGATGATAATTGGTGGTTTCAACATAAGTATATGTGCTGGATCTCACAGCAATGCAATTGTCTTTGGCACAAGTATTGTTTTTTGTTTACAAGTTAATGACTTAATTTGAAAGAAGCCTAATGCAGATATTCTTGTTAATAGGCAGAATATGTGATGCCGTTGAAGTAGCTGGAAAGAATGTGATGTCTACATCAGGCTCTGTGACGACTGAATTTGTTTCTCACAGATATGGAGAAGAAGCAGCTAAGGCAACCAGTGAAGGGCTTCATGCTGTAGGGCATGCTTTTGGGACTGTGTGGGCTATAAATGATGTGATTTCCCTTAAAGACTTCTTTAGCTCCTCTGATTAGCTTAACAACTTTGAGCTTATCTCCTTGAAGCCTTTTAATACAACCTCTTACTTCATCAAAAAGAAAAAGAAAGTCTCTGAACACCGTACACCAAAGCCAAAAGTGCCTTGAAGCCCACTGCCCTGGCCAAATCTGCTGCTAAAGCTGCTTCTACAGTCGCTGCAGCTGATAAGAAGGCCAAGAATTCCAAGTCGTCACGTATAAGTGTGACCTTGTTTGACCTACCATTGCAGGTCCGTGCTGTCAATTAGAACACACTCTTAGATATTTTTCATTTATATTATTAGTCATGATAAGAAATATAATCCGTTGTTGTAGATATGCTGTTTTAAATTATAATGTCCACCCAAATTCTCCATCTGTTCTTTCTACCCTCTGGTTTTTATGTATTATTTGTATAATGAGTAATTGACAGTGGCAGACACTTTTTGCATCTTGTTTGAACAGTAGCTTTCATCATTAGGTTAACGTACGATGTTGGTGGGTTGCAATCATGCATTAATGGTTTTTTTTTGCTGAAAGAGTCCCTCAACCTTCTTTTTTTCCTTCTGCACAATTTTGTTATTGCAGTTGTTAGTAGTTCAGATTTTATGATGATAATATTGTCAAGGATGATGCACTCATGTCGGTTCAACTGGAAAGAAAGGAATTCATTGAATTGTTATTAGGAGAGTGAGGGACAATTACTGGTGTGGGGTAGACTTCTAATATTATTAAAGAAAAGTATGCAAGAGACAGATTTAGGAGGGCACTCTAGTGGTCAATGAAGTTGGTGCAAATTGTTAGAATGTATGCGTCCAACAGTGATCACTAGACCAGGTCCCCAGATAGAATAATAGTGCGGAAAATAAATAGCTCAAAGTAGATCAGGCACAAGGATTTTACGTAGAAATCCCCTTGCTCAAGGGAGGTGAAAACCACGACCTATACTTACAGGATTTCAACCCAAACTCCATTTCACTCAAACAGAGCAAAGTTTCAGATTACAAACTCTTGCAACCTAGGAATTAAAACTCTTTAATCCCTTCCCCCTTACTGTAGCAATTGTACTACAAAGGAAACTAAGCAATAACTCTATTGCCCACCAAACCAACTAACTCTAGTTGATCTAGACTTTAAGAACCCAACAAGGCTAACTCTAGCCACCAACTCAGATCTCAAAGATAAGAGCTAAACAAGCAGCAACTCTGCTGCACCCAAACATCAACTAACTCTAGTTGACACTCCTAGGCAACTCTACCCAAGAGAACATCAAAACAATGATGTAAAAAGGCTTGACTAAAACATAGATGATTCGACTAACTAACTCTAGTTAATTCGACTCAACCTAAAGACTTAGACAAGCAACCGATCTACTATCCTTTATAACTTAGGAGTAGATTTACAATATAAGAACATAAGACACAAAGCTCAAAATACAACAAAGATGCTTCAGCACTCCATCAGGTCCCTTGTTGAACATGAGCAGTGTTCTTCCTTGAAGATGGCCTTTTTTGCGAGCTTATGAATTTTCAAAAATTCAAAACTTTGTTTGCCAAATCTTGGGTTTGTGTTTGGAGAAGAGACTATTATCAAATAGACACAAACCCTTGGGACAAAGCCATTGGCTAAGAGTCTGCTACTCTAAAAAGTTGTGCACCAACCATGTCTTTAGATCACTTATAATCAATATAGACAACTCAACCATACAACTCCAAGGGATTGAGGGTCATGATGCACACAAAAAACCTCATAAGTCCATCGTCTTCTTTTTTTTGGATAACAGTGGTGTCCGAGCCAGCTTGTGTGACTATTCTATTAGGTAACTGCTACCTCTCCACCAATACAAGTACTAGGTTTATTGTTTCTGCTGGGATTTGAACCCTGATCTCCAAAATTTGTGTTATTTTAAGTTGATTTGAAGTTTCAATTATTTAACAAACTTTCAGATCTAACAAGGGACCTGGTTGAGGAAAGACTGCGTACATGGAAAGGAAATATGATGAAGTTAATTTTGGACTTACATGCCAAAATGCAATTTGTTATAAATTAACAGATGAAATAGACACTACATGGACCTCACTGTGTTGTCTTTGCTTTTCTCATAGGTATCAATGCGCTATTCCTTTATACATGTAAAGCAGTATGTTGTCGTGAGGAAAGCTCAATTTAGCTGCGTCTCTTATTAGCAAACTGATGCCATTGTGGGTGGTGGAGACAAGCAGCTCTTAGCAATGACCATTAGACATCACAAGAAAACACTCGAGATAACAGGCATTGGCACTGACCTCTTCATATTATTTGTGTATGTGTGTGTATATATACTAGTGAGAGCACCAACCCACCTTCTGTAAACTGTGAATAGTTAAAGTTTTCATTCTTTTTCTTCAATTCTATTTTTATGTGATACCTACTAGTTAAGATTAAGATTTGGTTATTTGTTATGTTGAATTAAATTAATCACTGGACTTAGTGTAAGCAACAACAGTTCGCCTCAGTCATACTTTTGCTTAACAAGACTTCATTCTAGTTTACATTGACCAGAAGTTATCAAATTTGCCAACTCTAATTTTCTTGGCGTTATTGTTATAAATATGCAGTGGTAGCTGATCAGTTAGCCTTAGTGGTATAACTACCATTCAAGAGGCATAAAAAGCTGTAGTTGAAATCTCAGTGTTTAAATATGAGTTCTACTTGGAAAAAAAGTTTAAACTTTGTGGATGGGAACCCGTATTAAGACTTGAATTTTGACGCAACTAACTGAAAAATGATGAAAAAATCAAAGTTGTGAAGACAACTGAACCGAAAGTATCAGAGAGACTTGATGGGAAAATAACTAAACGCAACATTGCCCATGCAGGTCTTAAACCTGTGCCCTTTCATGTTATTAGCACGACGCTCTAACCAAGTGAGGTAATGGGCTCAATGTTGATTTGCAGCTAACCATTAATCTCTTTAATCCAAACAGTGCAGTTTTCTTTTCAACTATTAAACCTTTTAAGAAATATTTTCATAAACCAGATTTAGAAACCACAAAGTAAAGGAAACTGAAATGCATTGACAGATAAAAAAATCAAAAACATATAAAATTCTTCAAAGAAAGAGTTGTATCAACCGTCACGGATTACTCTTAACTCCACAGATTTGTATGACCAATATAAAAATCTTCGCAGAATGTAAGGAACCATTGATTCAAGTTGAGAGGCAGCATAGGCATCAAGTTCTTTGTGGTAAGTAGCAATGTCATAATCAGGACCAACAGAGCATTCTTCTTCTTTTGCAGCAGCCACATTTGATTCTTTTGCGACGAAACTAACAGAGGGAGTTTCTTGATGAACCACAGGAACAGAGCATTCTTCTTCTATTGCAAGTAAACTAACTGGGCTAATGTTCCCATTCAAATTCCATTTAACTCATCAGATGGAATTACATTAGCAGCACTGAATTTCACAGTTTCTTGACATTGTGTAACTCTGAAGTTTTGATGATCTTAACAAACAATGGGACCTGGTCCCATGAGTATCGCATGTTCCAGGACAAATGCGGAACAGCTGTAAAGGCTGCCAACTCTGTTATGGTTGGTGAACACGGGATAAGAGGACAGAGTTCTCAGCCAAGGAGTTCACACTAGGTTGTTTCGCTCAGAGCATATTATACCTTTGTTGACGAGAAACTAACACACACATCTAAGAATTTTGGCATTAGCAGCTTTCTCTCTCTTGAACAGAAGAATAAGCTTTCAAGAACTACAAGGGACCTGATAGAGTTAACAAGTGAGTCATAACTTTGTTCATCGGAAAGTTGTGTTTTGTGTCTTAACTTTGTAAGATCTATTCCTGAACTAAAAAGGAACTTAGATCGTATTACCAGTTAAAATGATTGGTTCCAATGATTAAAATTCTCGAGAAAAAAAGAGAAACAAATGATCACAAGTTGTCTCGACGAGAAAAAGATGGGATCAAAAAAAATTATGGCTGACAATATTTTTAGTTATAATATTATTTTTGAAACAATGCAACAAAATGAGAATCTGAAATCAAAATTTGTCGATGATTAGAGAAAGAGAAATGACATGAACGACCTTGTAGATACACCTTACCTTCACTACTACCTCACTGGCTCACTCTGTTGAACCTTGGTCTTGGTGGACTGCATTCTGATAAAATCAATGAAGAGATTAAACAAACGGTCCAATCGCAATTTTTTTCATTCAATGAAGGGAAAAAAGAAAATAAAGAAACAGAGGTGCAACTCTGTAACAAAAAGGGCCAGCTGATACTTTAGATCTTAGATTGTTACATTCCTATATTTGATGAATTATCAAACTATGAGATCTGGTAGAGGGATCTGATCCCTCGAGTCGGAGCTATCCAGGATGAGTTAATGCAGTTGTAAAGCTGCTACATCTACTGCGGTAGGTGGGCCCGATAGCTTAGGCGCAGAGCTCTCAGCCAATGGCAGTCTACTGGATTGTTTTTGTTCAAAGCAAAAGTCATCTCTCTCAAGAAAGCACTACTCTCATAAGCAGTAAGGGACCTGATCGAGGGATCTACAATAGTCTTTAGTTGTTATTTGAGTTTAGTGTCTTGTGTTCAAACATTGTAAGATCGATTCCTTTCCTATGCTATAAAGGATCATAGATCATTTCAGTTGTAATGTCGAGTTCATGGCTAGAGTTAGCCGTGGTGTGTTTGATTGAAGTTTATGTTAACATCACCACAAGTGTCAAAAGAGGTAATGAAATCCCATGACTTAAACTTTGCTAATAGGCCACAACTTGTTTCTGTACAGATTCTAAGATAACAAGAGCCCCAGCCTTTCATTCTCTCCTTCTGGAGACAGCTTAGGAAAGTATGTATCTAGGAGATTTTAAGTGCAAAGCGCATTCAATCATTTGAGTGGATCAGGGAAGAGGAAGTAGAGAATCTTATTGAAGAAATTTCCTTGACACAGCCACAAGTTCCTATTGATATTAGTAAAATGATCTTCTCGATGACGAATAACATAACAGCCAGGGCAGCATTATTCACCATCTGCCCCTCCTCCCCTGTTCCATTCTCCACTTGATCGACAAGGCACTACTCTCTACTTCAGTACTTGTTCCTGTTGGAAATGAAATCCAGTGGCCATTGACTAAGGACTAAAGCTCGATGATTCACATTACTTTTCCTCATTTCAAGCTCCCAAAGACAATGAATCAGATAAAGAATCAGTTAGTGACTCGGATAAAGAAGAAGGTGTTGGAAGAGTGATGTGCAGCGTATTGGACCACATTGGCTCCCAGGAGGAGTACAATGAGAAAGCGGCAAAGTTAGTTGCTTCAGGCTCAGGATACTTTTTAAAGGGGATTTTGAGGTGTGGAAATATTACTGCAGATAGATTGAAGGTATGACCTTTCTAGGATTTATCATTCAACAAACTTATAAAAACACAAGATGGTCTAGAACCTGCGACCTTCGCATTATTAGCACGACGCTCTATTAACCAAGCTAATGGGCCTCAATATTGATTTGCAGCTAACCATTAATCGCATTTGTTTCCAAACAGTGCAGTTTTATTTTCATGTATAAGTAAATATTTTTATAAAAAAATAATTCTAAACCACAAAGTAAATGACCTTGGTATAAAAAGAAAAGCGAAAGTGCATTGACAGATAAAATTAAAAACATATACAATTCGGCAAACAAAATTGTAAGACTTGAGTTGTATCAACTATCACCAACTCTTAACTTCATAGATCTGTATAATCAATAAAAAAATCTTCGTAGAAAAGTGGGATAGAATCAGCTTCATCATCTTCTTGCTGTTGCGGAATGTAAGGAACCATTGATTCATCTTCTTGCTGTTGCGGAATGTAAGGAACCATTGATTTGAGTTGAGAGGCAGCATAGGCATCAAGTTCTTTGTGGTAAGTAGCAATGTCATAATCAGGACCAACAGAGCATTCTACTTCTTTAACAGAGGGAGTTTCTTGATGAACCACAGAAACAGAGCATTCCTCTTCTTTTGCAGCAGTCACATTTGATTCTTTTAAGACTAAACTAACTGGGCCAATGTTCCCATTCAAAATACTGTTCGACTCATCAGATGGAACTACATTAGTAGTATTGAATTGTTCCAAATCTTGAAACTGACTCTGAGCAAAAACAGCACTGAATTGTCCCAAATCTTGAAACTGATATTGAGCACTGGATTGCCCCAAATCTTGATTTTCTTGAAACTGATTCTGAGCAAAGGATTCCACAGTTTCTTGACACTGTGATGAAGAAATTAGTAGAGAATCAAGAAAATTCTCTACATTGTGATCCGAAGGAATGTTAACCTGAGAAGAATTGACGCTCCACGTAATGCGACATACAGCAAATTCCTCCTCATGTCGAATTTGACCACGTAGTCTCAAGGCCTTTAGTATATTATCACTGGGACGATACTCTTTCATAATCCACACATGGTTTTCTTCATCAAAACGGAAGGTTTTCTTGAACCCAATCTTTAATCCTTTTTTGTTGTAAACTGGTTTACTATTGTCGATTCCTTTCCATGAGCCGCCACCACCAACAATTCCCCTGTTGAAGTTCTTACCATTCCCTTTTTTCTTCTTTAACTGAGTGAACACATGATGATCAGTAGTAGTAGTCGTCTCGAATAACTGAGATGGCTTCTTGTTGCCATACAAGTCTACAAATCGAATTTCGTCGCTTTCAACACTACCAGTAACAAATTTGAGAAGATACCTAAGGAGTTGTTCATCATCAATAATCATCCCCATATTCTATCGAAAAGAAGAGAAAACAGAGGAGTAGAAAACAAACAAGAAGAAGAAGAAGAGAGAATATATATGGTAGAAAGAAAATTAACGAGAAACCGTGTAAACAAGAAAGGCTGAACAATTCACACCGTAATATAAAGTTACCGTTAACTAATTTTTGTGCCTTTTTTTCTTGTAGTATACTAAGTAAAAATTTATTGTTTTAATGCTTCAAAAAATAGTCCAATCATTTGACTATTATTATACTCCTCCTCCGTCCACTTTTAATTGTCATGTTGCGTTTTTCGAAAGTCAGTTTGACTAATTTTCAAAGTTAAATTAGATTACATTAATTCGATATTGCATATCAATATAATAAAAATAAATATTATAAAATGTTAGTTAAAATTCTTATAGTTTGATTCTAAAAAAAAATAAAAAATCATGACAATTAAAATGAACAAAGGAAGTAATGAACAAAGTTTGAGTGAGATTATAAGTGAAATAAAGCCAACATATGTTTTGTATAATATTTTGAGTTTGTCGACTATGTGGATAAGGAAAATAATATCATTGTGTTACGACATGTTCCTTTAGTGGGATTACTATCTCATATAAAAGGTGTAATATTTTACTTATCTCATATAAAAAGTGTAATATTTTACTTATCTCATCATGTGTACCAAACGACTGCTTAAGAATTTTCAAGACACTACCTTGTCTTTGAGTAAGCGAGTGTAATTAACAATATGGATTAATTTAAACTTTAGTCTAATTCTATACATGTCCCTTTTGTTCGAATCATGATTAATGAATGTATCTATTATTCCCTCCGTCCTTTATTAGATGTGTATTTTCTATTTTACAGGGTAATTAAGAAATAATAAATTGATCAATTTTACTATTTTGCCCTTTGTTCATATCAATGCACAAAAAATAAGTTAGAAAAATAATATATAGAGTATAGGAATAGCTAGTATTGAGAATTGTTCAAATTTCCAAAGATCATATTAATTGTAGGGATAAAATGGAAAAAATTAAATTAATTCTATCCTAATTTAGTGAGTGATCAAGTAACATAGGACAATTATTTTTAATAAGATATCCATCTAATAGGGGACCGATGGAGTATCACCTTAATTTACTGCTTAAACATAATAAATAATAAATGAATGTGATTTTGATGCAAACACTCTATGTACAACATATCTTTTCAAGAATCCTTTTAACTTTTCCTTTTGGTCCTTTTTAAATACTATACATATATCATCACCTTAATTTTGCATACGAGGTAGTAACCCTTAATATAGAGTTAATAAAAGGTAGTAACACAAAATGGTTGAGAGAGGAGCAAAGACTGAGGATGAGAAGGCCAAAGTATGACAAATTAGGCAGTGATAATAACACGGGTGATGACATTGAATAATCTCCAGATTCTACTCACTCGGTATCTATATTGGTGAGAGGCAACAGGTACCCCGGTTGAATAGTCGACTGACCTGAACACCACTAGTATAAAAGAATACCCTACAGGTGGGTTTGCCAACAGAAATCACTAATGTGTGGACACATGCATTTGAGTCGATGCATAATAATCAAGATAAAGATACTGAAGACGTGCACAATATGTTACTCCTAGTTGTTAAAAAGAAAAAAAAGAAGAAGAGAGAAATAGAGATAGAATGTGATCTATACATGAAGCTTCCAGCTCTGTATAAACCAATAAATGACTACTTGAGATAGGAGATGGCTGCTTACTTGAACATTAACAAGATTAGTAGGACTTATTCTTTAAATTAGGGAGGAACAGACAATTTGCCAGTTAACCAGGTCAGCCGCTTCCCAACGTTGAGAGATAAGAAAATCTCCCTAGCTGCATGATTGTTGAACAGATCCAAAGCAGAATAATATACTTGGTCATTGACACCTTCCAATTCATCCAACGCTTTAATACAGTAGGTTATGGTGAACTTGTCACTGCACTTCTCAACAGCAGAAGCTCTAAGTCCAGCCATCTCGGATATAGCTCTTGCATTAGCACCATCAACCCCCTTACGCCTTTTCTTTCGACCTGTATCAGTAGGTGAGCTCACAGATTGAAGTTTATCTTCACGATGAATGCATGTATCACCAAAGACACTTGCATTGAGAATTTAGTATTTATGTAAAGGTTTAGATGTAATCCAACAGTGTCCTCTAGTTAACGAGAAATTATGTACCGAACACTAAGGAATACCCTTTTCTCCTTAAAGTTTCACTTTTTCATGCATACACAGATGCAAATAAACCAATTAGCCTCCGACCTATAACTACAATGTTGCAATTTTAGTGTACTTTTTACCTGGAAACTATAACTCAATACTAGAATACAGCAATTTCACATTTGTTGACTCACAAACACTAAAATATATATTTTTTTTCCACAAAGTAACATATACATAAAATTCTATTGGCTCCAAAGTGTGTGGCTTAGTGGTCAATGCAGTGAGTTGATCTGTGAGGTTTCATAATCAAAATTAAAAACAATGTCAATACACGCACAGGTAAATATAAAAAGTGCTTATAAGAACTTGTTTTTAAGCTAAAATATGGCTTTTGGATCCTAACCAAGTGAGGTAATGGGCTCAATGTTGATTTGCAGATAACCATTAATCTCTTTAATCCAAACACTGCAGTTTTCTTTTCAACTATTAAACCTTTTAAGAAATATTTTCATAAACCAGATTTAGAAACCACAAAGTAATGGAAACTGAAATGCATTGACAGATAAAATCAAAAACATATACAATTCTTCAAAGAATGAGTTGTATCAACCATCACAGACTACTCTAACTCCACAGATTTGTATGACCTATATAAAAATCTTCGCAGAAAAGTGGGATTTCATCCTCATCTTCTTGGGGTTCTGGAATGTAAGGAACCATTGTTTCGAGTATAGAGGCAGCATACGCATCAAGTTCTTTGTGGTAAGTAGCAATGTCATAATCCGGACGAGTTTCCACAGGAACAGAGCATTCTTCCGCTTCTTTTGCAGCAGGCACATTTGATTCTTTTGCGAGTAAACTAACAGAGGGAGTTTCTTGATGAACCACAGGAACAGAACATTCTTCTTGTATTGCAGCAGGCAATTGGGTGACATTTGATTCTTTGAAGACTGGGCTGATCATGTTCCCATTCAAAATACTGTTTAACTGATCAGATGGAATTACATTAGCAGCACTGGATTTCACAGTTTCTTGACATTGTGATGAACAACTGGCAAGAAAATTCTCTGAATTGACTTTCCTCCTAATGCTACATACAACAAAATCCTCATATCGAATTTTACCATGTAGTCTCAAGTCCTCAAGTATTTTATCACTAAGGCGATATTCTTTCATATACCAAGTTGGGGCTTGGTTTTTTTCATCAAAACGGAACCTGTTCTTGAACCCAATTACTGATCTTTTCTTGTCGTAAATTGGTTTACTAATGTCGGATCTTTTCCATGTACCGCCTCCACCAACAATTACCCTGTGGAACTTGTTACTCTTCCCTGCGTTTTTCCTCTTTAACTGAGTGAAGACATGATGATGATTAGTAGTAGTCGTCTCGAATAACTGAGATGGCTTTTTGTTGCCATACAAGTCTACAAGACGAATTTGGTCGCATTCAACAGGCATACCAGTAACAAAATTGATAAGATACTTGAGGAGTTGTTCATCATCAATATTCATCCCCATATTTTATCGAAAATGAAAAGAAACAGAGGAGTAGAAAACAAACAAGACGAGAGTGAGGATATTGTAGAAAGAAAATTAACAAGAAACGCTGAACAATTCACACATAATATATATAATTACCGTTAACTAATTTTATTGTTAACGGTATAGTAAGTAAAATTTAATTATTTTAATGCTTCACAATAACAGTTTAATAATTTGACTATTATAGTAGTGAACTCAGTTTGTGAATTACTGTGTTATCCTAGTGATCCACCAACGACGAGAATCTCTCTTTTTCCTATTCCTATCCTGATGGACTGAAATTAAAGCTCTTATTTTCCGTTGAGTGATAATTATAGTAAGCCATGAATGAGCCTCTTGAAAGCTTGATGCAAATAAATGAATTTGTATTATATGTTTTCGAGCTATATATCCCCATTTAATTTTGGTCATTAAATAAATAAAAATTTGACGAATAACTAATTGACTGCTTTTCTTTCGGTTAATCTTTTCCCCATTCCTAGTCTATTAATAGCAAAATGGATTTTTCCAATGTATTAAATCAAAATTCCAATGGCTTTGGCTGCTCTAACCTTCCCGACCATGGTATTTTTTTTTTTTAGGTATTTCACTGCGAAATAAGAAATTGTAATGAATAACATGCTCCCACACGTATATCAATTTGGGGCATGAATCAAATCCTTGAAACCACCACAATCTCAAACTCAAACTCACTTTTACAAACCAAATTGTGATAATAGGCCAATACTGCAGTGAAGGGTGGCAACTTGCAGTACACAATGCTCCAGATAAAAAGTATCATTCGAAGGAATTGTTTTGGTGCAACAAGTAGAAAAGCTCAAGCAAAAGAGGTCGGAAAATGGCATTCAAAGAGCTTAAGAAGAAGGCTTACTCAGCTTTGATTGTTGAAGTTCATGTATGACACTTTTTCTATACCTAAAACCTCTACTAGCACAAAATGTAAGAACCCTGGGATCATGGTTGAGAGAGGAGCAAAGGCTGAGGATGAGAAGGCCAAAGTATGACAAATTAGACGGTGATAATAACACGGGTGATGACATTGAATAATCTCCAGATTCTATTCACTCGGTATCTATACTGGTGAGAGGCAACAGGTACCTAGTGGAATAGTCGAGGTACACACAAGTTGACCTGAACACCACTAGTATAAAAGAACAACCTACAGGTGGGTTTGCCGACAGAAATCACTAATGTGTGGACACATGCATTTGAGTCGATACATGATAATCAAGCTAAAGATACGGATGAGGTGCACAATATCTTACCTTGAGAGACAGTGAAACAGAGTGACTTCGTTGTGATCCAGGCAGCCACACTAGAAGGAAGAGTTAGTTTTGACTTGATGTATATATACAATTCATCGAAAACCTGGTAATGCAGATTTTCTGAAGAGTGAATATCAAAGGGAAAACCTTTCTGACAGAGTACGGTTGATGAAAGTGGTGACTGCGCTTTGATTAATTTTGGGCAAGACAAGCTACTAGGGTTTGTTATCAGAGGATGTTATTAGTTTAGAAGAGATTTAGCTTCCACACAGGTTATAAATAATAATGAACAGAAACAATGCCACATTTCATCCGAATGCATGATGAGTGTGCTCAATTTTTTTAACAAAATGCTCCCTCGTGCAGCAATTCTCAACTCCTGCCAAAATTTAATCTCACAGTTGCCAAATTCTGAAATATATTCTTACTCCTAGTTGTTAAAAAAAGGAGAAATAATGTGGTCTATACATGAAGCTTCCAGCTCTGTAAAAACCAATAAATGACTACTTGAGATAGGAGATGGTTGCTTACTTGAATATAACAAGATTAGTAGGACTTAATTTTTAAATTAGGGAGGACCAGACAATTTTCCAGTCAACCAGGTCAGCCGCTTCCCAACGTTGAGAGATAAGAAAATCTCCCTAGCAGCATGATTGTTGAAGAGATCCAAAGCAGCATAATATACTTG